>JAJPUD010029931.1:0-13525 GCA_023553655.1 Myrmecobius fasciatus
GAGGAGAGGCAGAAAGTCACCTTTTCACTCCACCATCTTGGCTCCGCCCCCAAAAACATTATTTCTTATAAAAAAACTAAACCCAAACAATATCAAGAAATTAGAGTTATCACAGAGCAAGTTTTCCCTATAAAAATATAGGTACATTTCTCATTAACCCTTAATTAAATCAACCACAACTTAATTTGATGCCTGGTTTTGGCCCCAGGCATCAATTAAGAATGTTCCCTCCCACACTATTTTCTCTTTGGAGAGCTGTCTCTCACTCCAAATGATGTACAGGTGAACCAGGGCCTCCTAGAGTAGCGCTAGCCATACAGCCCTAATTTAAAAGCTTACAAGTGCTACCCACCAGCTGAGTGGAGCAAATCACAGTAAACAATTTGTACCACTCAGTACTTAGACTTACCTTGTTACTGATTTTTTTAAAAAATCTGTATTTTGACTGTAGTTTTGTGATTTTCTGGCTCTGATTCTATGATTTCCTTTTTTCTCTTTTCACTCCTTCAGAATTCATTTATGATGCCCAGTTATATTTTAAGCCCCCCATAAACACTTGCCTAAAGGGAGGAAAAAAGATCATCAGAGAACTACATCTCTACTTTGAAAGAATAAGATTTGACATGACTAATTCTTTCTAGTCAGGTATATGTACTTGTTGTTGATGATGCTGGTGATACTTGATGGTAGTATGTTTGGTAGTAGTTTTTGTTCCAATCTACTCTTAAGAAAAAATGCACTCATCCCCAAAGTTGGAGGCTGACTAGATTCAACTCAAATCTTCATATAGTAGGACTTCTTTTAGAAACTATTTTTCAACATATGAAAAACTTTACATAGCTTTCTTTAAAACTCCAAATGTCAATCCAGTCCAATACAGTTCAGTTCAACCAATGTGGGGAAAGTGAATAGAATACTGGACTCTCAGACACTCATAGCTGTCACTTGGATTTTGTCTGACTCTGTTTTCTCATTTGTAAAATAGAGGTAATAATGAGTACTATGAATATCACATAGGAGAGCTCAACAAAGTAAAATACTTAGCATGTTAGGTTAAATGAATACTATTGTATATTAAGTGTCTAATGCAAAGAAGTACTACTATGCAGAAGCTTGTAAGGGGATCCCTAGACAAGAGAAAAATATTCATCTTTATGAGCAATCAATAAAATACATTCAATTTTTATTCAGATTTTTGAAGGAAATTCCATTTTTTCCAATGGAAAAGTCAGCACCCTAGGATCTGTTCATTTAACACTCAATATTCCAGGCTCCAACTCATTTGACACTTCCTCAACAAAACAAACTTTTTGATATTGTCTTGAATTCAGGTTCCTACCCCTCTCACTTATGCTGACAAGATCCCAAATCCAAATTCATAATGAAAATCAATTAGAAGATAGCATTTGCTTCCTAGTCACTTGTTTTCTAAGAAATATGATGGAACACATTCCATAAAGCACATTACATCTGCTTTAGTTCCTCCATGTGAAAATGCATAGAAATTTCTTTTTTTTCAAGTTTTTTTTAATTATCTGATTTTATCCTTCCATGATACTCCAGTAAAATAGATGTCAAATATTTCTAATTGGATGTATTCATAGGAACTTTAACTCCACTTGTTAATTCATCATTTACCCTCTGAGTCTAGGGTATGGCTTTGGGTGTTGGCTTCTTTCTTATCAGGATCTAAAGCAAAAAACTAGCAAAAGAGAAGCTGGGACAGGGGAGACTTTCAAGGGGGAGATAAGAAGGAAAAAGGGATCAGGGTCATGGGGCATTATTGAGATCAAATGGACAGGTGAGTAAGAATAGTTGGGCACATGACCCCTGCTACAGGATAAAGAAGTAAGTGGAAAATAGCCATTAGCATTTTTAAATATGAACCCTTCCTGTACTAAGAGTAGGCTTAATGAATGCTTTAAAACATGAGCTCAATTGATTGAGTTACAGGAAAATGCAACTTCTAGAACAGCTTTAAGTGCCCATATTCACAATTTGAAACTCACTCTTAGAAAAGGTCTATTTTCTTCTAGTATAGAATGTACACATTTCACACTGACATTTAAAAGTCTTCATAGTCTGTTTCCATCCAACCTTTTTGAAAATTATTGCACATTTCCCCCTTTACATTAAGTTCTGGCCCAAATGGCTTATTTGCTTGTTCCAGAAATGAGTATTTCATCTCCTGCTTTTGTGTCTTTGCAAAGGCTGCCTCCAATCCCTGAGATACACTTCTTCCTCATCTCTTTTTGGGCCCATTTGCTCCCATGAAGACACTTTGCTGATTCTTTTAGGTGTCAGTGCCCTTTCTTCTCATTCTCTTCTAAACCTTTTGCAGTCTGGCCTTTGTCCTTATCACTCAACTGAAAATGCTTTCTCTAAAGTTATGACCTTTTCCCCACATGTGCAAAAATGTTTGTGGCAGCCCTTTTTGTAGTGGCTAGAAACTGGAAGCTGAATGGATTCTCATCAATTGGAGAGTGGCTGAATAAATTATGATATATGAATGTTATGGAATATTATTGTTCTGTAAGAAACGACCAGCAGGACGATTTTAGAGAGGCCTGGAGAGACTTGCATGTACTGATGCTGAGGGATACAAGCAGAACCAGGAGATCATTGTACACAGCAACAAGAAGACTATATGATGATCAATTCTGATGGACATGGCTCTCTTCAACAACGAAATATTTCAAACCACTTCCAATTGTTCACTCAAGAAAGTCATATACACCCAGAGAGAGGGATGTGAAATGTGGACCACAACATAACATTCTCATACACTTGACTGATGTTTGCTTACATTGTGTTTCCTTTATCTGATGTCTTTTGTGTAGATACGATTTTTCTTGCACAACAATGATAAGTTTGGAAATATGTATACATATATTCGATTTGCCAAGTATTTTAACATAATTAACATGTAGTGGATATCCTGCCATATAGGGGAGGGGTGGGGAGTTGGGGGGAAAATCTGTAACAGAAAGCTTTGTAAGGGTTAATGTTGAAGAATTACCCACACATATGTTATGCAAATAAAATAAAATTTAAAAAAATAAAAAAAAATAAAGTTATGACCTTTTGTCAGTCCTCCTTCTTGACCTCTGAAACTTCAATCATTGTCAATGATCTCCTGGATATTCTTTCCTCTACATTTTCATGATATCATTCTCCTTCTTTCTTTACTGATCTTTCTCAAGTCTTTTTTGCTGGCTCTCTATCCATGTCACTCCTACTCCTAAGGCTCTCTCCTAGGCCCTCTTCTCTTTTATCTCTATGCTGTCTAATTTGATGAGCTCACCACCTTCCATGGATTCAATTGTCATCTCTAATTAGACAAGTCCCAAGCCCATCTACCCAATCTTAGTCTCTCTCCTGAACTGTGGTCATGTACTCCAGCTGCCTCTTAGACATCTTATAACTGTACTCATCTAAAGCTTCACATGTTGAAACTCATTAATTTTCCTCCCTATCCTCCTCCACCTTTTTATGAATTTTCTTATTATTCTAGAGGGCACTACAATTTTCCCAATCACACAGGTTCAAAACCTTGGCATTATTCTCAAATTCCCACTCTCCTTCATATAACATATGCAAACTGTTGCTAAAACTTGTAAATTCTATATTCACAATTTATCTTAATTATTCACACTTCACAAGCTTAGTTCAGGTTTCCTTTTCTTTCTATAATAACTTACAATTCTCCACATTTCAAATTCTTCTATGTGTTGTATCTTTCTATTAGACTTAAACTCCTTGAAGGCAAGGCTATTTTTATTGTTGTTGTTTGCATTTGTTCTCCAAGCTGACATATAGTAAGCATTTAACAAATGCTTATTTACTTTTGTACTTTTTGAAATACTTTGTCACCCTAAAAACCTTGGATGACGAGAAAAAAAATTATTTTTAAAACTTGTCATTGTTGCCTGTGTAAATTCAGAATGATCAAAATCAAACTTCACAAAACCAACCTACAATGTACCTTCACATCATATCTCTGTACTCGGATTACTGAAATAGACCCAGTCAGAGCCAAACAAAACCTAGGAATTGGTGATGAGAATGGGGGAAGACAAAAGGGTCATGGGAGTTATTTTATGAAATATTTAAGGAAAGAAGAATGGTTTGTACCTGAGGAGACAATTTATTTCTCCTTACTTCATTGTCTATACTTGTTCAAATAATGAGAAATCATAGACTGCACTGGAAAATATATCCCTTCAGGAAAAGAGTCCTGGTATTCAATTGCTTGTCTTGCATATCCTGACTATTGCTATAAAATAGTGCAATTCACACACATTATTTCATTTTCTTTAATATTATTATTGTAAGGCAAGGAAGGTAGCTAGTTCTACTCCCACTTTAGAGATGAGGAAGCTGAGGCTCTCAAAGTAAAGGACTTTCTAGATCATAGAGCTAATTATGAGAAGACTTGTACCCTTTTGAAGGGCTTTTGACTTTAAGAACAGTTTGGATATTCAGGATTCAGGAAAACTCATCTTCATGATTTCAAATCTGGCTCCAGACACTTATTAGCTATGTTACTTACTTAACCCTGTTTGCCTCTGTTTCCTCATCTGTAAAATGAGCTGGAGAAGGAAATGTCAAGCCATTCTTGTGTCTTTGTCAAGAAAACCCCATATGGGATCACAGAATGTCCCAAGTATCATGGATATACTATAAGTTCCTTGAGGGATAACTTTGTATTTTAATGCTTTTATACCCCTTCATCAATATTAAGGTTCTGTTATGGAACCCTCTAGAACAATCAATTTGCAAAGAAATTCTCTTTCTAATATTCCTCATAGTTATCAAGACTCTGCTTGAAGACTTGTGGAAGTCTACTATGTCCTGAAGTAACCTACTTTGGTTTTGTGCAACTATAAATATTAAAAAGTTTTTCCCTACATAAAAATAGTATCTGCTTCTAAAATCAAGAGACTGAGGGACTATGCCCCGTCTCTCTTTATTAAAGAAGGCTGTTTTGTTCCAGCTCCAAATGCAGTGTGATTGGGTCCAGTCTTGGGAGATCTTAGACTTTAATGAAAGATTAATCTCTTTTTCTCAAAATCTAGGACTCATTACACACCTTTTTTCTCTCAAGAAAAATTATTTAAAGCATATATTTGGATCATTCCTGAGGTCTCTCCAAATAGGAGAGAAAGTTATTCTAAGTACCATGTGAATCAATAATGGGGCTGCTATTTATTTCCTTTGCACAAAAGAAATGCTAAATGAAAAAGGCTCTCAGAAGTACACCTTAAGAAAGACATGGTTCTCTTCAACAATGATGTGATTCAAACCAGTTCCTATTGTTCAGCGATGAAAATAGTCATATACATCCAGAGAGAGGCCTGTGGGAACTGAGAGTGAACCACCACACAGCATTTTAACGCTTTCTGTGAATATTTCCATGCATTTTGTTTTCCTTCTTAGGTTGTTTTTTCTTCTTCTCTTTCTAGATCTGATGTTTCTTGTGCAGTAAGATAACTGTATAGATATGTATACATGTATTGTATTTGTCATATAATTTATCCTATTTAACATGTATTAGATTACCTGCCCCCCCCCCGAGGGGGGTGGGGGGGAAGGAGGGGAAAAGTTTGGGAAAAAAAAGTTTTTGCAAAGGTCAATGTAGAAAAATCACTCATATGTTCTGTAAATAAAAACCTTTATTAAAAAAGAAAGAAAGAAAGACTTAAAACAAAATATAATACCTTATAATTAGCATTAAAGTACCCTAGGAGGTCAAGACTGCAAATCATCAAGTCATAAGGCATTTGGTGGGATTGCAGAATAAACTTTAAAAAAATACTGTATCATTCAAACAATTCCCTCCTAAGTCCTTGTCTTCCAGCAAGGCAGATCAGGGCCTGGTTTCATCCTCTTTCAGAATGAGCTGCTCTGATGCAGAAATTCCATTGTTATTGGTCATCTCCATATGATAGACTCCTCATCTCAAGCTCACAAGATTGCCTTCAAGTATGGATCTAGGATCATAGACCTAGAGTTTCATGGGAGTTTATAAGGCATTGAGCCCAATCCCTTCATTTTATAGGTAAGAAACTGAGGCCCAGAGAAGCTGATTTGCCACAAATCTTATGAGTTCTAAGTGACAAAATTCAAATGTAGCATTTGAATGTGCATTCTCTGATTCTATGGCAGCTAGGAGGCACAGTGAGTAGAGTGATAGCCCGGATTCAGGTGGGCCTGAGTTCAAATCTGAACATATTTGCTTTGTGATCCTGAGCAAGTCACTTAACCCTCAGTTTCCTCATGTATAAAATGAGTTGGAGAAGGAAATAGCAAACCAGTTCAATATCTTTGTCAGGAAAATCCCAAATGAGGTTACATCAGAGTGGGACATGATGCTGAGCAACAAATCAACTTCAGATTCCAAATCTTTTGACTATGTTGGGATATCTATTTTGACATTGACATTCAGTCACTTATGCTTAGGGAAGAAATACAAGGCAGAAGTGGTATTCAGAGGCACATACTCAAGTTTGACTACTTGAGCCCCCTTTCTCTAGCTATTATATGAGAGTTGTTGCCATATCACCAGTCTATGTGAGCATGTGTGTGTATTCTGTTGAATAGGAACAGGGACAAGGACAGCAGCTTTCTCTCTCTATCCTTCCAAGGAAACTTGAATAATTTTCACCCAATACAAATGGGAAACATGAAACTGATGCTAGGGTCACTGAAAGAGCAGCTTTTTCTGCTCAATGACAAGAAGGATATTGCTTCATCTTCTCCAAACACTAAGATCCTTTCAATACTGATCCAGCACACTGAGTGGATACATAGGCAGGGCAGTTTTGCACATAAGGCCCAAGTATGTACCCCAACTCAGCTCATTTTATTGTTGTTTTGAATGAATGAATGCATGAATGAAAACACTATTATTAAGTCAATGAAGAAACATTTTCCCCCTGAGGCAATTGGGTAATAGTGACTTGCCCAGGGTCACACAGCTAGGGAATGTTAACTGTCTGAGACCAGATTTGAACTCAGGTATTCCTGACTTCAGGGCTGGTGTTCTATCCACTGTGCCACTGAGCTGCTCCAAGAAACACTTCAATTTTTATTTATTTTATTAAAGCTTTTTATTTGCAAAACATATGCAATGGGTAATTTTTCAACATTGACCCTTGCAAAGCCTTCTGTTTCAATTTTTTTTTTCTCCTTCCCCCCACCCCCTCCCTTAGATGGCAGGTAGTCCAATAAGTGTTAACTATGTTAAAGTATATGACAAATCATATATATATATATGTGTGTGTGTGTGTGTGTGTGTGTGTGTGTGTGTATACACATTTATACAGTTATCTTGCTGTACAAGAAAAATCAGATCTGCAAGAAAAAAACCTAAGAAGGAAAACAAAATGCAAGCAAACATCAACAGAAGGTATGAAAATGTTATGTTGTGGTCCACATTCAGATCCCACAGGTTTCTCTCTGGTGTAGATGATTCTCTTCATCACTGAACAATTGGAACTGGTTTGAAACATCTCATTGTTGAAGAGAGCCACATCCTTCAGAACTGATCATCATATAGTATTGTTGTTGCCGTGTATAATGATTTCCTGGTTCTGCTCATTTCACTCAGCATCAGTTCATGCAAGTCTCTCCAGGCCTCTCTGAAATCGACCTGCTGGTCGTTTCTTACAGAACAATAATATTCCATGGCATTCATATATCATAACTTATTCAGCCACTCTCCAACTGATGGATATCCACTCAGTTTCCAGTTTCTAGCTACTACATTTTTACACATGTGGGTCCCTTTCCTTCCTTTAGGATATATTTGGGATACAAGCCCAATAGAAACATTATATGCACAATTTTATAACTTTTTGAGCATAGTTCCAAATTGCTCTCCAGAATGGTTGGATCCATTAACAATTCCACCAACAATGTATCAGGGTCCCAGTTTTCCCACATCCCCTCCAACATTCATCATTATCTTTTCCTGTCATCTTAGCCAATCTGACAGATGTATTGGTATCTCAGAGTTGTCTTAATTTGCATTTCCCTGATCAATAGTGATTTGGAACATCTTTTTGTATGACTACAGATAGTTTTAATTTCATCTGGAAATTGTGTGTTCAATATCTTTTGACCATTTATGAACTGGAGAATGGCTTGAATTCTTACAAATTTGAATCAATTCTCTACATATTTTAGAAATGAGGCCTTTATCAGAACCCTTAAATGTAAAAATGATTCTCCAATTTATTGCTTCCCTCCTAATATTGTCTAAATTAGTTTTGTTTGTACAAAAACTTTTTTTAACTTAATATAATCAAAATTATCCATGTGATATTCAGTTAAGAGTTCCAGTTCTTCTTTGGACACAAATTCCTTCCTTCTCCACAGATTTGAGAGGTAAACTATCCTATGTTCCTCTAATTTATTTATAGTATGACTCTTTACGTCTAAATCATGAACCCATATAGATCTTATCTTGGTATGTGGTGTTAGGTGTGGGTCAAGCCCTAATTTCTTCCATACTAGTTTCTAATTTTCCCGGAAGTTTTTGTTAAACAGTGAGTTCTTATCCCAAAAGCTGGGGTCTTTGGGCTTGTCAAATACTAGATTGCTATAGTTACTGTCTAGTTTGTCCTGTGATCTTATCCTATTCCACTAATCGACTATTCTATTTCTTAGCCAGTAATAAATGATTTTGATGATCACTGCTTTATCATATAGTTTTATATTTGGCACAACTAGACCACCTTCATCAGCATTTTTTTCATTAATTCTCCAAGAAACATTTTTAAAGTACCAACCATGTGTTGGACACTGTGATAGACAATACTAGACAATTTTTGTTTTGAAACAAAGACAAAAATAAAATAGTGCTTGCCCTCCAGGTACTTATATTCTATCTCAGGAAACAAAACATCTATATATAAGATGTCCCCAAAGATATTTTCCTATTTTTAAATAATGTATTATTTTTATTTTTCAAGTCACAAAGTGCTTTTTATTTTTTCCCAAAGGCTTTATCGCAGTTTTTTATTAATATTTCATTTTTTCCAATTGCATGCAAAAACAATTTTTAACATTTGTTTTAAAATTTCAAGGTTCAGATTCTCTCTCATTCTTCCTCTCTCCCCTCAATGAAATGGTAAGCAATTTGATATAGGTTATACATGTGCAATCATGCAAAGCATATTTCCATATTAATCACATTATAAAATAAAACTTAGACCAAAAAGACCTATGAAAAAATAAAGTACAATTCACCTCCTAATACATATATTGAATAAAAATCTGCCTCCTAATAACTTTCTCCCTTTGGATTTAGTTTTGCTCTTCATGATCAGATCAAATTGATTTTCTCTTCCATATGATCATTCTTTAAATATTTAAAAAGAAATATTAGAAATAATATTTAAAAAAATATTCCCAGACCACTCTCTTACCCACCTTATCTTTACCAGGCTAAACACCCCCAAATCACAGGATCACAGAATCATAGATCTTGTTCTTAAAGTGACCTCAGAAGGGAACTTATTTTACACATGAAGAAACTGAGGGTACAGGAGGTTGTGACTCAGTCTCTGTATGACATTGTCTCTATTCTTTTTTTGCCATGCTTGTTAACCTTTGTATGCTCTCTTGATATCTTTTTAAAAAAATGTGATAATTGGAACTGAGCATGGTATTTATTCTAAATGTGACCCGACCAGGATAGAATCCAGTGGAATGATCATGTCCTTTATTTTGGATATATTGTTTATTTTCAGATATTCCTTTTTTTTTCCATTTAGCCATATCACCTAAATCAAATAACTGACCTAAACTCTGTTATTTCATTTCTGTCTGAAATTTTATTGAAATGGTCTCACTGGCACAGATGTTATTAAGTAGGTGTTATCAGGTTGGTCTTCCTTTCCATCATATAATCTTCCAGGCATTCATGATGTTAGCAAACTATTCTCCACAATTTCTAAGAAAAAGGAAAAATATATTGATATTTAGTAACATGAAGCATTGAGATGAGATTTTAGGATGAATGGTATGGTAGAAAGAATATTAGATTTGGATTCAAAGTTTTTGGTTTGCTTCCTCTGTGATCTTGGTCAAGACACTTCTCTCTGGGCCTCAGTTATTTTATCTATAAAATGAGGAAATTAGAGTAGATTAGTGATTTTTAGCCTAGGGTCTATGGAGCCAAGATCATAGAAAATCTATGAATTTGGATGAGAAAAATATTAAATCTTCATTTTCATAAATGATTAACTGAAATTCAGTATTTTATTGTATTATTTTAAGACATTAATTCCAAGAAGAAGTCCATAGATTCTTCCAGACTGTTACTGTCTATGGTGCAAAAAAAAATTTAGAACCCTTGAACTAAACTGTCTCTAATGTCCTCTGTACTTCCAAAATCCATGTTCTTGATAAAATATGGTCAAGGATAATTCTATGTAGTCTTTGGAAACAAAATCTTTTCTCAACTTGGGAATTATTTTAATCAAGTTTAACTTAGAGACCAGAAGATTGATAAAAGGGTCCTGAGGAGGCCATTCATAGTCCTAGAATCCTAGTTTTTCTCTTAAGCTCCTGGTCTGATCTTATCTTCATGGGATAGCTTCAGCATTATCAACCCCCTTACTCTCCTGCAGCGGATATCCTGCTTAAATCTCTCCAGGATCTATACCCTCAGAATTGTTGTCTATCCCATTGGGCCTTAAAAGGCCAGAGTTCACAGCCATTCCAAAGCCCACGAGGTAGCTGTCACTCCATGGGAAAGCTCGGAAATCTCCTGAGAAAAGGCAGATCTGTAGCATCTCATTTTCCCTTGAGCCAGGAGAACAAAGCTGGAGATAAGTCATATTGTATTAAGACCCTTATCACCCCCATGTAAAAAACTACAGAGAAAGCAAGAAGAAGCTTTGCAATAACCCTGTACTCTGATCTTTTAAGTTATTCTTTCACATTAGCTGATCTATAGCCCTCTGCTCTTCCCTTCTTCTTCCATAGATAGGCCAGTAACCATTCCAATCTAAATATAAACCCAGCAGGGAGACACAGAAAAGAATGCAAGAGAGGAGCTAGTAATACATCCTTGAATAAAGAATGATTTACTTCATGAATAAAAGAGCTGGGGATGCATTACCAGCTTGGCATCCCCTAACATTAAATTACTCACTTGACTTTGTTTTATGTGCTGTGTGTTTGTGACCTTACTCACAAGCTCTGAGGCCAGAGGGAATTGTGGGTAGTTATTAGAAAGCAAAATGACTTCTTTGGGGTAGCATGGACCACTGCAATACTTCTCAAAGCATGATCCATGGATGTCTGGGGGTCCTCTAGACCTTTTTAGTAGTTCTGTGAAGTCAAAACTATTTTAGGAAGACATTTTAATTTCTAATATGGTAAATATTGATAGATAGAAGCCCCATAAATAAAATCTTGCTGAGGCATCCTCAGTCATTTTTAAGGATGGAAAAAAGTCCTTAGACCAAAAAGCTTGAGGACTCATGGACTTTGACCTGAGAGTTAGGAATGGATGAATGAACTAATGAATGAATGAATGAATGAAAAAGTGTTTTTGTGGGCTAATCATGGGTAAAGCCCTGGAGATATACCTGGAACAAAGGCCCTGTACTCAAGGAGGACATGTTTTAATAAGGGGAGGTACAACATATAGGAGGTTTCAGCTACAATTTATAAAAATGTAGAGGTAGTCCTTAAACTGGAGTAGCAACTCATCTTTCATGTCATCTCTATCAATAAAACCATATATGTTTCTGGTATTGAACCATGATGGTTCCAAAGACTTTGGTGGAGAAAAAGTTCTTATCTGATTCTTTATGACTATGAAGGAGGCAGAACCTATAGCACCTGCAAGAAGTTGCCAAGTTTCATTTTTTTTTTAAATTTTTATTTTATTTGCATAACATATGTGTGGGTAATTCTTCAACAATAACCCTTACATAGCTTTCCGTTACAAATTTTTCCCCCAACTCCCCACCCCTCCCCTAGATGGCAGGATATCCACTACATGTTAATTATGTTAAAATATTGGTAAATCGAATATATGTATACATATTTCCAAACTTGTCATTGTTGTGCAAGAAAAATCTTGTCTACACAAACGATATATCAGATAAAGGAAACACAATGTAAGCAAACATCAATCAAGGAGTATGAGAATGTTATGTTGTGGTCCACATTTCGCATCCCTCTCTCTGGGTGTATATGGCTTTCTTCAGTGAACAATTGGAGGTGGTTTGAAACATTTCATTGTTGAAGAGAGCCATGTCCATCAGAATTGATCGTCATATAGTACTGTTGTTGCCGTGTATAATGATCTCCTGGTTCTGCTCATTTCACTCAGCATCAGTTCATGTAAGTCTCTCCAGGCCTCTCTGAAATCATCTTGCTGGTCATTTCTTATAGAACAATAATATTCCATAACATTCATATACCATAATTTATTCAGCCATTCTCCAATTGAAGGGCATCTATTCAATTTCCAGTTTCTAGCCACTACAAAAAGGGCTGCCACAAACATTCTTGCACATGTGGGGCCTTTTCCTTCCTTTATGATTTCTTTGGGATATAAGCCCAATAGAAATGCTGCTGGGTCAAAGGGTATGCACAGTTTGATAACTTTTTGAGCATAGCTCCAAATTGTTCTCCAGAATGGCTGTATCCGTTCACAGCTCCACCAACAATGCATCAGTGTCCCAGCCCTCCCACAACCCCTCCAACATTCATCATTAACTTTTCCTGTCATTTTAGCCAATCTGACAGGTGTGAAGTGGTATCTCAGGGTTGTCTTGATTTGCATCTCTCTGATCAATAGTGATTTGGAGCACCTTTTCATATGACTATAAATAGTTTTAATTTCATCCTCTGAAAATTGTCTGTTCATATCCTTTGACCATTTATTGATTGGAGAATGGCTTGAATTTTTATAAATATGAGACAATTCTCTATATATTTTAGAGATGAGACCTTTATCAGAACCCTTAAATGTAAAGATGATTTCCCAATTTATTGCTTCCCTCCTAATCTTGTCTGCATTGATTTTGTTTGTACAAAAACTTTTTAACTTAATATAGTCAAAGTTATCTATCTGGTTTTCAATTAAAAGTTCCAGTTCTTCTTTGGACATAAATTTATTCCATCTCCACAGGTCTGAGAGGTAAACTATATTATGTTCCTCTAACTTGTTTACAAAATCACTCTTTATATCCAGATCATGAACCCATTTAGATCTTATCTTGGTATGTGGTGTTAGATGTGGGTCAAGCCCTAATTTCTTCCACACTAGTTTCCAGTTTTCCCAGCAGTTTTTGTCAAATAGTGAATACTTATCCCAAAAGCTGGGGTCTTTGGGTTTATCAAAAACCAAATTGCTATAGTTATTGCCTAGTTTGTCTTGTGATTCTATCCTATTCCACTGATCGACTACTCTATTTCTTAGCCAGTACCAAATGGTTTTGATGACCGCTGCTTTATAATATAGTTTTAGATCTGGTACAGCAAGTCCACCATC
>JAJPUD010029932.1:0-13525 GCA_023553655.1 Myrmecobius fasciatus
TGAGAGTAAGGTTTACACAATACTCATGGCCCTCCCTTCTTTCCCTCAATTATATTAGATCTTCTATGTCTCTTTATGAGATTTTGCCTTATTTTATCTCCTTTATTTTTACTTTATTTTGCCTCCTTTTCCCACCTCCACCCTTTTTCTTTTTCAGTATGGTGTCCCTTCCACCTCTAATTTCTTTTCCATTATTATCAAAGAAAAATCAAATTATACTGCCCTTCTTTAAAGGATACCTGTAGTAGGAATATAGTTCTCAAGAGTTTTCCTTTTTACCTTTTTATGTTTCTCTTGAGTTCTCTATTTGGAGGTCAAATTTTTTGTTTAGCTCAGGTCTTTTCATTAGAAATAGGTGAAATTCTCCTGTATCATTGAATGACCATCTTCTTCCCTGGAAGATGATGCTCATTCTAGCTGGATAACTTATTCTTGGCTGTAATCCAAGTTCTTTTGCCTTTTGGAGTATCTGGTTCCAGGCCCTTTGATCCTTCAATGTGGAAGCTGACAGATCCTGTGTAATTCTAATGACAGTTCCTCGGTATTTGAACTGTTTCTTTCTAGATGCTTGCAATATCTTTTCCTTGGTGCGATAGTCCTGAAATTTGGCCACGATATTCCTTGGGGTTTTAATTTTGGGGTCTCTTTCTGGAGGTGATCGGTGAATTCTTTCAATGCCAATTTTGCCTTCTGATTCTAAAACATCAGGGCAATTCTCTTTCATGATTTCCTGGAAGATAGCATCCAGGTTCTTTTTTTCATCGTGGCTTTCAGGGAGTCCGATAATCCTTAAATTGTCTCTCCTGGATCTGTTTTCCAAGTCAGTTGTTTTTCCTAGGAGATATTTCATATTTTCTTCTATTTTTTCATTTTTTTGTTTTTGTTTAACTGATTCTTGAAGTCTTATTGAGTCATTTACTTCTATTTGTTCAATTTTAATTTTTAAAGTATTATTTCCTTCAGTTATCTTTTTTAGCTCCTTTTGTAGCTGGCCAATTGAATTTCTGGATTCAATGCATTCTTTTTCCATTTTGCCAGTTTTATTTTTCAGTGAATTGTTGTCTTTTTCCAATTCACCAATTTTGTTTTTCAGTGAATTGTTGTCTTTTTCCAATTCACCAATTTTGTTTTTCAGTTCACCATTTTTATTTTCCAGTGAATTGGTGATTTTTTCCAATTCACCAATTTTGTTTTTCAGTGAACTGTTTTCTTTTTCCAATTCACCAGTCCTATTTTCCAGTTTTTGATATTTCTGTTGCCCTGATCTCAATTTATTTCCCCATTCTTCTTCTAGCTCTCTTTTGAGATTCTTAATGCAATCATCCAGGTAAGCCTTCTGAAAGGGAGACCAACTTAAGTCTGCCTTTGTGGCTTCATCTGGGATTGTTTTCATAATGTCAGGATCTGGGGACGGTTCTATTTTTTCTCCGTAAAAGCTTTCTATGGTGAGAGCTCTCTTCTGCTTCTTGCTCATGATTTAAAGTTGGGATATTGGTCAAAAGCCGAGAAAACTGCAACAATTTATATTTGCCCTGGGGCAGTTTGCCGAGTTGACTTCCGGTCTGAGGCTGGTCGGGCTAGATTTGCACCAGGACCACGTTTTCAGCCTTTCTCAATCCACCCCCTTCCAAAGGCAGATCTGCCAAAGCACCTGCCCGCAAGCAGAGCAAAGTGGCCCAGGTGTCTCCCAGGGGCTTCCTGGGTGCCCAAAATCCGCCCCTCTATCGCAGCCCTGACTTCCGCCCCGGCTGGAGTCTGATCCCGACCAGTGGCCGATTTCCCCTGAGGCTAACTTTCTCAGGAGTTCTTTCAAGGTAGATCTTTGATAGAAGTGCGTTGTAGTCCAAATGCTTGGCGGGGCCCTCACTCAGAAATCAGTTGGAAGGCTTACTTTGTCTGGGTTTGAGGGAATGTCCTGGGAGTTCACAGAGAAAGCTGTCTGCAGTTCGCCATCTTGGCTCCGCCCCCAAGTTCTTTTTCTATTTTGTTTTCCTCTGTAACAGATTGACATATAGAGTGCAAATATCTTCATAGCCTTTTTGCTTTGGCTCTTCATGGACACAACAAAGGGATATGAATAAATTCTCATTGATGATGCATCTTCTTACTTTGGGGCATGTGAGAAAAATCAATTTCAGCAATTCTTTAATTTTACCCCTCTAAAGAAAAACATTTTTATTTAGTTGCAGCTTCTTTTTATTTACTTGCTTCATTTCTAAAATATGTCAATATTGATATAGTTCAGTGCTTCCTATATGTCACATTTGACTAGAGTATCAAAGTTAAATTAATGCTTAGAGAAACTTTAAAAATTGTGATTGTTAACACCCTTGTCCTCTTCCCCTACTACTCTGCAGCCAACACTACTGAAAAGTGAGTTGTTTATATTTTTTTTCCTTTGTTTCATAGGTTACCATCACCAAAGACTTCATTACTTAGGGAACTGGCCACAGATAATGAGTTTCTGTATTCGCAGTTAAGCTGTTCTTCAAACAGGAGACTATAACTGAAGCCTTGCTAGATTAGTTGAACACTACACTGGGATTGCTTTTGAGAACCTAGGATTATCTCTATACTGTGAGGAGGTATCAGAATAGAATTATAGTGAATAAACAATTCTATCTTAATTAGATCTTAAAATAAAAACTTGCTTCACCAATTCTGTTTCACTCTTTTCATAATGGTGAGCTTTAAGTTTTTTTTTTCTTTTCAGAAATAAGAAATTTTAAGAGCATCATGCTTTCTCAGCTAGCATTGCAAAGTGGAAATATTGATTGCCTCATGCTATGATAAAGAAATTCCAAGAAGAACACTATTAATGAAAAGTTTGTTTCTGGTATCTATATACTTCATTGAATGACAAGTGCTATACTTCATATCCCGTTTCTTTTTCTCATTTGAGCAATAACATTGCTCAGTGTGTGGGAGTTCTGGAAGCTGGCTGTATAAAGACCAAATCCTCCAAAGAATTATATGTGAAGTGTTCCTACACAGCACTACTCCCATGTTTCAGTTTTATTTGGAACATAAAGATGTGATTACATAATTTTTGTGCTTAGCCCCTTTAAACAAAACAAAATAAAAATCAACTGAAAGGCAACTTTGATTTAACTAAAGATACTTCCTTGCTCTACATTTTCTATGCTTCCATTGTAAAAAAAAAAACAAAACAAAACAAAACAAAACAAAACAAAACCAAAAAACAAAAAACAAAGGTTTTACATCTGTAAAAGAACTGCATTATAGAATATGATTATAAAGTAATGTTATTTACTTAAACATACAAGATTGTACTTATCAAAATGAGTTTTGTATTCTTTAAAATGGTCATCCTGGAGCTTACCTACTTTATTCCAATAAGCTTGCATTATCCAATATATTTTTGAAACTCTTCTTTTGGAATTTCCTTCAGATTTTACAATATAATTTATTTTAAATGTACTCATTGATGGCAAACATTCATCTTTTGAAGATATATTTAATTTTTAGAAGTAGCCAAAAATTTTGTGCCAATTTCATTGAACTATGGTGGGAGTCAAGACTAAGGCATCATTTTTTTTGTTTTAAAAATAGACTTATTTTGCTGCATAAGTCATGAAACAATTCCTACTAAGGAGTTTCAAAAATGTTTTAACCAATAGCTATTTCAAAGAATAAATTTGTAGCCTCCTAAGTGATACCCCTAAAGGACAACACTCATTTCGTTGTATAAATTTTGTAGTTATATTAATATATTATTACATTAACTTGGTTGTAAAAATCTCTTCCATATCTTTCCATAGTTGCATTATATAATAATTACTCACAGTCCTGGATATTTTGAGTGTGCCAATGAACCACCTGAAGAATTCATAATTTATCTTTCTAGATACATGACTGGTCATCTCATTTTCTGCCTGTACATACACTTGTGAGGTTTTTGCAAAATTTTGGACAGGTTATAACACACTGTAGCTCACTTACAACCACTTTGAAAATATCCTTTTCTTTTGCCTTTTTAATGAATTTCATTCTTTTAAGATTAGGCCATTCCAAATTTATACGCAATGGAAAAATACTTCATTTGCAGTCAGAGCATAAAAATTCTAATATTTATATTAGATATAGATATAGATTAGATATAGATATAGATATAGAAATAATATTACCTTAAGTCTTAATTTCTTCATCTGTAAAATTGAATTGGATGGATTCAAAAGTCCCTTCCAGTTCTAAATCTATTATTGCATGATTTTTAAGACCAAAATAATATTATTATAAAAGGAATAGGCTCTGTTTCCAGTGAATAATGTTCCAAATGACCTCAGAAAAGTTTTGTTATATTGGAGGAAGTATGACTTGAGTTGGAGAAAAAGGCATAGGATTCAGAATCGCAAGTTCTGGCTTTAAGGTCTACCTTTGCTACTTACCACCTATGTCTCCTTAAGTACTATAAAGACTTTCTTTACAACAATGATGTAAAACAAATTGTGCCAATATTTTTTTTCAGATGGAGAAAGTAAAGTTTAGAGAGATCAAGCAAATTAAATTTAGGATCATACAACTAATTAGTATTATAGAACTTGAACCCAGGTCTAGAATATTTTAATGCCCTTTAGTTAAATTTATTAAGCATTAATAATAAAATTAATTCTTGTGAAATATTAACAGTCTCAGCAACTGAAATATGTTGTTTATCAGGGATGTTGTTATTACAAAAACAACTTATTTCCTATTCTTCAGGAATATATGCATTCACTTTATTTTAAAAGAATAAACATAAATTAGAGAAGATTAATCATTAGGATGTCCATGATGCTAGTTGCCTCTCAATGTTTGTAGAGCTTGGGAAATAAAACACAACTAGAATGCAAAATAATAATTTATAATCAATGTATTTCATAAACATTATTTCCTATTTTATTAAACACCAAATATTAGAAACATGCATTTAAGCTGATCTTCAAGTGTACCCCCTTTTTAACATTACTAGAATTCAGAATTGACATTTATAACTACAATTCAAAAAATAAGAACCTCAGGTTTTTGCTATTTATTTATTTTAACCCCTCCCCCCACTAAGGATCTAGTAAAATTTCATGGTTATTCAGACTATGATCTCAAACCAATCAAATCAGATCCATATAGGCTGAAATATTACCCTCCAATAATTGCACTAATCATGGAGAATTTGTAGGAGAGTCTGAAGGATGCATGTTCAAGGGTCATTATATGCTTTGACATCAAAAATAGGACTTGTTTCAAAGCAAATCTCTCCCAGAGAAAATACATTCTAGAAAGCTAAAGATTCAGACATAGTATGGCTAAGTTCTTAACTGAAGTTAGTCCATCTTATGCTAATATTTTTAACTTTGTAAAAATATGCTTATGTGTGATTTAAATTTTCTTAAGTGTATGTCTATTTATTGAAAATTGCACACTATTAAATAATTGCTATTATCCAATTGAGCAGATGACCCATGAGTCTTAACATATTATATTAAAAAGATTTTGATATAGTTATATTCAGATTATTATTTATCTTTTATGTTAACAATATTTTACGGTACACAAAAATAGAAATGTTACCAAGAGTACCGATAAGACATACTTATTTAATTAAAATAAAAAGATAGGGGCAGCAAGGTGGCTCAGTGGATAGAGCACCAGCCCTGAAGTCAGGAAGACCTGAGTTCAAATCTGGTCTCAGACACTTAACATTCCCTAGCTGTGTGACCCTGGGCAAGTCACTTAACCTCAGTTGCCTCAGCAAAAAGCTAAAAACAAAACAAAAATAAAATAAAATAAAAAGGTAAAATCCCATTCAGATGTATTTAAAGAGAAAAGATTAGGGAAATTATCACTTAATATAAATGGAAAGATAACTTCATTACTTTAAAAAAATTCATCTTTTATTCTTTACTTCTCTTCTGATACCCCCACTCCTCACTCTACCTCAAAGCTTCCAGTAAATCCTAAATATATTGGTGAGAAATTGTCATTCAGTCACTGACTGTCACTGTTGCCACTGATTCTTTGTGACCTTATTTGGGGTTTTCTTGGCAAAAATATTAGAGTGATTTGCTCTTTCCTTCTCCAAATCATTTTACAGAGGAGGAAAGGGCAAACAGGGTTAAATGACTTGCCCAGTATCACATAGGAAGTGGTAGAGCAAATTTGAATTCAGGTCTTCTTAAATGCAAACATAATGTTCCATCCACTTTCCCACCTATCTGCTCTGATGAGAAATAAATAGATATAATTTGCTGAATTGTGGGGGGTGGAAGAGTAGTTTTAAAATATGTTCTTTATATATTTAACTTATATTGGTAAGACACATTGGTAAATTATGATTTTAAATTTCTAAACTTTAAGCATCTCCTTTGTTTTAATCCTTGCAGAATTTTGTTTCTAATCATATGAAATGAAATGCTCTAAATCACTACTGATCAGAGAAATGCAAAATAAGACAATTCTGAGGTACCACCTCTCTGATTGGCTAAGATATCAGGAAAAGATAATGATAAATGTTGGGAGGGATGTGAGAAAAGGCTGGAAAGACTTACATGAATTGATGCTAAGTAACATAGAACCAAGAGAACATTGTACACAGTAATCACAAGATTATGTAAATTCTTAAAAGTACAATATAACCAATAATTAATAAATATTACAAATATTCACATTTCAATACAAATACTACATTTCAAAGCACTGAAGGTAAATCTTTTTCTAAGAACTTAGGAAGTAATAAGTCCAAAGAATTTTCTCCAAGAATAGAAATGAAGTGAAGTAACATTTTGAAACCTAAAATTGACAAATTATCAAAGGATTAACTAATTGTCATAAAATTAAAATGGTATTTTTTATTTTAAGCTTTCATGCATCAAAACAAAAATGTATATTTTTAAAAGCCAAAATATCATACATTATTATCACTGTAGATAAATAGCCAAGAGTTCCAGCTGTTGATTACCGGTCAATAATTGTGCATTGGGCGTATTTCCAAAAAGATGTCTCTGCTGCATCCAAAACACATATTATTTTAAAACACATTGTTCTCTTTATTAAAGGATATTAAACCCCAAGTGAGTATTTAATAATGAATGCACTCCAGGATTCTTTGCAAAGCAATTTGATCTGGCTTTTAAAATCTAACTGGAGTATGGACATCAGATAATGGAACTGACCTCTTACAGAATGGAAAAGATTATGGGTAAACACATTCACATACACATGTGCACACACATCATACAAAATTATAATGTTCAGAAGAACATTATTAGTTATTAAAAGCTTCCCAAACGTTAATATAGACTATGAATTGTGATAGCACTTTAAAATATAGCCTTAGAGCATTGTGTGCATACTTTTTCTATGTGCCTACTTCTTTCTTCTTACTATTAAAGGCTTTTCTACATGTGTATAATCACTCATTTCATAAGATAAGAAGCTCTTAAGGGCAGGGACTATTATATATATATATATATATGTATATATATATGTATATATAAAGTTTTATTTTCACAGTAAGCACTTACTATGTTTGTTGAATGATCAAATCTAAAAGGGAGAGCATGATATTTTCAAAATACTGTCTGATACCATGAAACTGCCCATTCATGGAATTAAACCAGGAATCTATTGCTTAGGAAAGGACCCTTTTGTATAGTGACAGAGAGCCAATTTATGTCTCTGCTATATAACTATTTTTCTCTGCTATGTTATAGTTATATAGATGCTATATATGTATACATGTAAATATACACATGTATACATATATGTGTATGTATCCATATTTAAGTATGTACACACATATGTCAGATGTTGAAATGAATTATTTTTCCTTTATTAATACCAAGCAAGTGTAGAAACATGGCTTCATAGATAGAGGGTCAGCCTTGCAGTTAGGAAGGACTTTTTTCAAGTCCTGTCTCTGACACACACACTTTTCCTCAATTCCACAGCCACTAATACCTTTCTCCTAAATTTACTTGGTATTTGTGTTGATCTAGTTATCATACTAAGTTTGTGGAACAGCATATATTCATATTGCCTTTCCCCTTTGAATATGAGTACCTTTAGAGTAGGAATTATGTTGTGTTTGCCTTTGTATCCCCAGCATGTACTATATAGTTCATGGCACATAGTAAGTACTTAATAAATGATTATTGATTGATTAATTGACTGATATTAGCTGCATGACCAAGGTCAAGTTGCATGAACTCAGTATATATAAACTACTTTCTTTTTTAAAATTTTATTTTATTTGCAAAACATATGTATAGGTAATTCTTCAACATTAACCCTTATATAGCTTTCTGTTACAGATTCCCCCCCCCAACTCCCTACCCCTCCCCTAGATGTCAGGATATATGGCAGGATGTTCACTATGTCTTAATTATGTTAAAATATTTGGCAAATCGAATATATGTATACATATTTCCAAACTTATCATTGTTGTGCAAGAAAAATCATATCTACACAAAAGACATATGAGATAAAGGAAACACAATGTCAGCAAACATCAATCAAGAATATGAGAATGTTATGTTGTGGTCCACATTTCACATCCCTCTCTCTGGGTGTATATGGCTTCATTCACTGAACAATTGGAAGTGGTTTGAAACATTTCATTTTTGAAGGGAGCCATGTCCATAAGAATTGATCGTCATACAGTATTGTTGTTGTCGTGTATAATGATCTCCAGGTTCTGCTCATTTCACTCAGCATCAGTTCATGCAAGTCTCTCCAGGCTTCTCTGAAATCATCCTGCTAGTCGTTTCTTACAGAACAATAATATTCCATAATATTCATATACCATAATTTATTCAGCCATCCTCCAATTGAAGGGCATCTATTCAGTTTCCAGTTTCTAGCCACTACAAAAAGGGCTGCCACAAACATTCTTTCACATGTGGGGCCCTTTCCTTCCTTTATGATTTCTTTGGGATATAAGCCCAGTAGAAACACTGCTGGGTCAAAGGGTATGCACAGTTTGATAACTTTTTGAACATAGCTCCAAATTGCTCTCCAGAATGGTTGGATCCGTTCACAGTTCCACCAACAATGCATCAGTGTCCCAGCCTTCCCACATCCCCCCCAGCATTCATCATTATCTTTTCCTGTCATTTTAGCCAATCTGACAGGTGTGTAGTGGTACCTCAGAGTTGTCTTAATTTGAATTTCTCTGATCAATAGTGATTTGGAGCACCTTTTCATATGACTACAAATAGTTTTAATTTCCTCCTCTGAAAATTGTCTGTTCATATCCTTTGACCATTTATCAATTGGAGAATGGCTTGAATTTTTATAAATATGAGACAATTCTCTATATATTTTAGAGATGAGACCTTTATCAGAACCCTTAAATGTAAAGATGATTTCCCAATTTATTGCTTCCCTCCTAATCTTGTCTGCATTGGTTTTGTTTGTACAAAAATTTTTAACTGAATATATTCAAAGTTATCTATCTGGTTTTCAATTAAGAGTTCCAGTTCTTCTTTGGACATAAATTTATTCCATCTCCATAGGTCTGAGAGGTAAACTATATTACATTCCTCTAATTTACTTATAGTATCACTCTTTATATCCAGA
The DNA here is from genome assembly GCA_023553655.1 of Myrmecobius fasciatus. Taxonomy (NCBI): domain Eukaryota; kingdom Metazoa; phylum Chordata; class Mammalia; order Dasyuromorphia; family Myrmecobiidae; genus Myrmecobius; species Myrmecobius fasciatus. Next base: position 9,577 of record JAJPUD010029932.1, read on the forward strand.
TCATGAACCCATTTAGATCTTATCTTGGTATGTGGTGTTAGATGTGGGTCAAGCCCTAATTTCTTCCACACTAGTTTCCAGTTTTACCAGCAGTTTTTGTCAAATAGTGAATACTTATCCCAAAAGCTGGGGTCCTTGGGTTTATCAGAAACCAAATTGCTATAGTTATTGCCTAGTTTGTCTTGTGATTCTATCCTATTCCACTGATCGACTACTCTATTTCTTAGCCAGTACCAAATGGTTTTGATGACTGCTGCTTTATAATATAGTTTTAGATCTGGTACAGCAAGTCCACCATCGTCAGCCTTTTTTTTCATTAATCCCCATGAAATTCTTGACCTTTTGTTTTTCCAAATGAACTTTGCTACTATTTTTTCTAGATCTGTAAGATAATTTCTTGGGAGTTTGATTGGTATGGCACTAAATAAGTAAATTAGTTTGGGTAGTATTGTCATTTTTATTATATTCGCTCGTCCTACCCATGAGCATTTTAAGTTTTTCCAATTGACTAGGTCTGATTTGATTTGTGTGGAAAGTGTTTTGTAATTTAGGTTGTATAGTTTCTGACTTTTCCTTGGCAGATAGATTCCCAAATATTTTATCCTATCATCTGTTATTTGGAATGGAATTTCTTTTTGTATCTCTTGCTGCTGAACTTTGTTGGTAATATATAAAAATGCTGATGATTTATGTGGATTAATTTTGAATCCTGCAACTTTGCTAAAGTTGTGAATTGTTTCTAGTAGTTTTTTAGTTGAGTCTCTAGGGTTCTCTAAGTATACCATCATGTCATCTGCAAAGAGTGATAATTTGGTTTCTTCATTACCTACTCTGATTCCTTTTATCTCTTTTTCTTCTCTTATTGCTAAAGTTAACATTTATAAGACAATATTAAATAATAATGGTAACAATGGGTAGCCTTGTTTCACTCCTGATCTTATTGGGAATGGTTCTAGTTTGACTCTATTACACATGATGCTTGCTGATGGTTTTAAATAGATGCTACTGATCATTTTAAGGAAAAGCCCATTTATTCCTATACTCTCCAGGGTTTTTAATAGGAATGGGTGTTGGATTTTATCAAAGGCTTTTTCTGCATCTATTGAGATAATCATATGGTTTTTGTTAATTTGGTTATTAATGTAATTGATTATGCTAATAGTTTTCCTAATATTGAACCAGCCCTGCATTCCTGGTATAAATCCTACTTGGTCATGGTGTATTATCCTGGGGATGACTTTCTATAATCTCGTTGCTATAATCTTATTTAAAATTTTTGCATCAATATTCATTAGGGAAATGGGTCTATAGTTTTCTTTCTCAGTTTTCTCCCTACCTGGTTTAGCTATCAGCACCATATCTGTGTCATAGAAGGAATTTGGTAGTACACCTTCTTTCCCTATTTTTTTCCAATAGTTTATATAGTATTGGGATTAATTGTTCTTTGAATGTTTGGTAAAATTCACATGTAAATCCATCTGGCCCTGGAGATTTTTTCTTAGGGAGTTGATTAATAGCTTGTTCTATTTCTTTTTCCAAAATGGGGCTATTAAAATAATTTATTTCCTCTTCTGTTAACTTTGGCAATCTATATTTTTGTAGATATTCCTCCATTTCATTTACATTAGCAAATTTATTGGCATAAAGTTGGGCAAAGAAACTCCTAATTATTACTCTAATTTCCTCTTCATTGGAGGAAAGTTCTCCCTTATCATTTTTGAGACTAACAATTTGATTTTCCTCTTTCCTTTTTCTAATCAAATTAACTAAAGGCTTATCTATTTTGTTGTTTTTTTTCCTAAAACCAACTCTTAGTTTTATTTATTAATTCAATAATTTTCTTATTTTCAATTTTATTGATCTCCCCTTTAATTTTCAGAATTTCCAATTTGGTATTTAATTGAGGGTTTTTAATTTGGTCTTTTTCTAGATTTTTTAATTGTAATCCCTTCATTGATCTTCTCTTTCTCTGTTTTATGCAAGTAAGCATCTAGAGATATAAAATTACCCCTTATAAAAGCTTTAGCCATGTCCCACAAATTTTGGTATGTTGTCTCATTATTGTCATTTTCGTGGATGAAATTATCAATTGTGTCTATAATTTGCTCTTTCACCCATTCATTCTTCAGGATTAGATTATTTAATTTCCAATTAACTTGTGGTCTATTTTCTCCTGGCTTTATATGTGAGTTTTACTGCATCATGATCTGAGAAGGATGCATTTACTATTTCTGCTTTTCTGCATTTGATTTTGAGGTTTTTATGCCCTAACACATGATCAATTTTTGTATAAGTTCCATGAACCCCTGAGAAAAAAGTATACTCCCTTCTATCACCATTCAATTTCCTCCAGAGATCTATCATACCTAACTTTTCTAGCCTTTTGTTTACCTCCCTAACTTCTTTCTTACTGATTTTGTGATTTGATTTATCTAATTCTGAAAGAACAAGGTTGAGATCCCCCACTAGTATAGTATTACTGTCTATTTCTCCTTGCATCCCTGTTAGTTTCTCCTCTAGGAATTTGGATGCTATGCCACTTGGTGCATGTATGTTTAGTATTGATACCGCTTCATTGTCTATGGTACCCTTTAGTAAAATATAGTTTCCTTCCTTATCTCTTTCAATTACATCTATTTTTGTTTTTACTTGATCTGAGATAAGGATTGCTATCCTTGCCTTTATTTGTTCAACTGAAGCACAGAAGATTCTGCTCCAGCCCTTTACCTTTACTCTGTATGTATCTCTATGTTTTAGATGTGTTTCTTGTAAACAACATATTGTAGGATTTTGGCTCTTAATCCAGTCTGCTACCCGCTTCCATTTTATGTGAGAGTTCATCCCATTCACATTCACAGTTAAAATAACTATATCTGTATTCCCTGCCATCTTATTTACCCAGAGTTATGATTTTCTCTTCCCTTTCCCCTCTGTCCCTTCCCCCCTCCCCAGTATTTTATTTTTGATGACCACCTCTCACCAATAGTCCTCCCCCCTTTAGAGTCCCTCCCTCCTCTTTATACCTTTCCCCTAATCCTTCTATTAGTTTATCACTTTCCTTTCCTCCTTTCCCTCCCACCTTCCCACAAGGAGGGTCAGGCCTTTCTTTGAAGCCAAATGTGTCTGATATACTCTCTTAGAGTCCAATCTAATGAGAGTATTGTGTAAACAATACACAATACTCATTGCCCTCGCTTCTTTCCCTCAGTTATATTAGATCTTCTATGTCTCTTTATGAGATTTTGCCTTATTTTACCTCCTTTATTTTTACTTTATTTTGCCTCCTTCCCTCCCTCTTTTTTTCAGTATGGTATCCCTTCCACCTCTAATTTCCTTTCCATTATTATCAAAGAAAAATCGAATTATACCCCCATTCTTTAAGGGTACCTATAGTAGAAATATAGTTCTCAAGTGTTCTTTCCTTTTTACCTTTTAATGCTTCTCTTCAGTTATCTATTTGGAGGTCAAATTTTTTGTTCAGATCTGGTCTTTTCATTAGAAATAGGTGAAATTCTCCTGTATCATTGAATGACCATCTTCTTCCCTGGAAGATGATGCTCATTCTAGCTGGATAACTTATTTTTGGCTGTAATCCAAGTTCCTTTGCCTTTGTGAATATCTGATTCCAGTCCCTTTGATCCTTTAATGTGGAAGCTGACAGATCTCGTGTAATTCTAATTACAGTTCCTTGGTATTTGAACTGTTTCTTTCTAGCTGCTTGAAAAATCCTTTCCTTGGTGCGATAGTCCTGAAATTTGTCCACGATATTCCTTGGGGTTTTAATTTTGGGGTCTCTTTCAGGAGGTGATCGGTGAATTCTTTCAATGCCAATTTTGCTTTCTGATTCTAAAACATCAGGGCAATTCTCTTTCATGATTTCCTGGAAGAAAGCATCAAGTTTCTTTTTTTCATCGTGGCTTTCAGGGAGTCCGATAATCCTTAGATTGTC
>JAJPUD010029933.1:0-13524 GCA_023553655.1 Myrmecobius fasciatus
TTCTACCAAACATTCAAAGAACAATTAATTCCAATACTGTACAAACTATTTGAGAAAATAGGAACAGAAGATATACTACCAAATTCCTTCTATGAGACCGATATGGTGCTGATAGCTAAACCAGGTAGGGTGAAAACAGAGACAGAAAATTATAGACCAATTTCCCTAATGAATATTGATGCCAAAATTTTAAATAAGATATTAGCAATGAGATTACAGAACGTCATCCCCAGGATAGTACACTATGACCAAGTAGGATTTATACCAGGAATGCAGGGCTGATTCGATATTAGGAAAACTATGAGCATAATTAATTATATTAATAACCAAATTAACAAAAACCATATGATTATCTCAATAGATAAAGAAAAAGCCTTTGATAAAATCCAACACCCATTCCTATTTAAAACACTAGAGAGTATAGGAATAAATGGGCTTTTCCTTAAAATGATCAGTAGCATCTATTTAAAACCATCAGCAAGCATCATATGTAATGGAGACAAACTAAAACCATTCCCAATAAGATCAGGAGTGAAACAAGGCTGCCCACTGTCACCATTACTATTTAATATTGTATTAGAAATGTTAGCTTTAGCAATAAGAGAAGAAAAAGAGATAAAAGGAATTAGAGTAGGCAATGAAGAAACCAAATTATCACTCTTTACAGATGACATGATGGTATACTTAGAGAACCCTAAACACTCAACTAAAAAACTACTAGAAACAATTCAGAACTTTAACAAAGTTGCAGGATTAAAAATAAATCCACATAAATAATCAGCATTTTTATATATTACCAATAAAGGTCAGCAGCAAGAGATACAAAAAGAAATTCCATTCAAAATAACGAATGATAGTATAAAATATTTGGGAATCTATCTGCCAATAAAAAGTCAGGATCTATATGAACCAAACTACAAAACACTTTCCACACAAATAAGATCAGACCTAATCATTTGGAAAAACATTAAGTGCTCATGGGTGGTCGAGCGAATATAACAAAAATGACAATACTACCCAAACTAATCTACTTATTTAGTGCCATACCAATTAAACTCCCAGGCAATTATTTTACAGATCTAGAAAAAATAGTAGCAAAGTTCATTTGGAAGAACAAAAGGTCAAAAATTTCAAGGGAATTAATGAAAAAAATGCAGATGAAGGTGGCCTTGCTATACCAGATCTAAAACTATATTATAAAGCAGCAGTCATCAAAACAATTTGCTACTGGCTGAGAAATAGAGCAGTTGATCAGTGGCATAGGATAGGATATCAGGACAATCTAGGCAATAACTATAGCAATTTAGTGTTTGATAAACCCAAAGACCACAGCTTCTGGGATAAATACTCACTATTCAGCAAAAACTGCTGGGAAAATTGGAAACTAGTGTGGAAGAAATTAGGGCTTGACCCACACTAACACCACATACCAAGATAAGATCTAAATGGGTTCATGATCTAGACATAAAGAATGATGTTAGAAGCAAATTAGAGGAACATAGGATAGTTTACCTCTCAGATCTGTGGAGATGGAATAAATTTATGTCCAAAGAGGATCTGGAACTCTTAATTGAACACCAGATAGATAATTTTGATTATATTAAGTTAAAAAGTTTCTGTACAAATAAAACTAATGCAGACAAGATTAGGAGGGAAGCATCAAATTGGGAAATCATCTTTGCTTTTTGTTGTTCTGATAAAGGCCTAATTTCTAAAATATATGGAGAATTGTGTCATATTTATAAGAATTCAAGCCACTCTTTAATAGATAAGTGGTCAAGGGATATGAACACACAATTTTCGGGTGATGAAATCAAAACCATCTCTAGTCATATGAAAATTTGCTCCAAATCACTTTGCTCATCGAAATGCAAATTAAGTCAACTCTGATTTTTTTTTTTTTTTTTTTTTTTTTTTTTTTTTTTTTTTTTTTTTTTCGTGGGGATGTGGGAAAACTGGGACACTAATACATTATTGGTGGAGCTGTGAACGGATCCAACCATTTTGGAGAGCAATTTGGAACTATACTCAAAAAGGTATCAAACTGTGCATACCCTTTGACCCAGCAGTGTTTCTATTGGGTTTATATCTCAAAGAGATCTTAGAGGAGGGAAAGGGACCCACATGTGCAAGAATGTTTGTGGCAGCCCTTTTTGTAGTGGCTAGAAACTGGAAACTGAATGGATGCCCATCAATTGGATAATGGCTGAATAAATTATGGTATATGAATGTTATGGAATATTATTGCTCTGTAAGAAACGACCAGCAAGACGATTTCAGAGAAGCCTGGAGAGACTTGCATGAACTGATGCTGAGTGTAATGATCAAATCATTGTACACAGCAACAACAATACTATGTGATGATCAATTCTGATGGACATGGCCCTCTGCAATAAAGAATTGTCTCAAACCTGTTCCAATTGTTCAGTGAAGAAAGCCATATACACCAAAAGAGAGGTATATGAAATGTGGACCACAACATAACATTTTCATGCTCTCTATTGATGTTTGCTTGCATTGTGTTTCCTTTCTCTGATTTTCTTTTATTTTCTTGTAGATAGGATTTTTCTTGCACAACTTGTCAAGTATTTTAACATTATTAACATGTAGTGTACTTCCTGCCATCTAGGGGAGGGGAGGCGACTAGGGGTAAAACTTGAAACAGAAAGCTTTGTAAAGATCAATGCTGAGGAACTACCCATACATATGTTATACAAATAAAAAGCTTTAATTAATAATAAAAAAGAATGTGGAAGATGATCTGACTTTTGAAAGTAACTATGATAGTCCATAGGATAAGGTGTGGGGAGGGAAGCATTCTACCTATGAATGACAGTTATTGAAAAGAGAGTTAGTATTGAGAATTAACTATGAAGAGAAAGGTAGCAGGTAAGTATTGTTGTATGGTACAGTATATATAGGTAAATAATAATTAAAAAAGCAATGGAAATGTATGAAGTGACTAGTTTTTGAAGAACTTTGAAATGTAACAATATTTGAGGTTTGGGTTTTGCCCCATTTTTTCTTTTTAATTTGTTTTGTTTTGTTTTGAGCCCTATAAGTGAGAGGGAGCTACTGGAATTTATTGCAGAAAGGATATGAGCTTGTAATATGAACAAACATCCTTTTAGGAAGATTACATGATACATTACTTCCAAGGTGCCCTCCAACTATTTTGTTATAATGTCTACCTTTCTATATACTAAGTTCCCTAAGTTCTGTCATTATCTATTTTGTATCCTAATATTCCAGCTCTAATATTCTATTATTTTAGTTCACACAGCTAAGTAATGTATTGCAGGACTCTGGGAAAAGAAAAAAAAAATTGATAAAAAGTATAGTGGCAGAGGGTTTAATTGAATTTTTTTAATGCCACCATATAAATAGTTTATCTCCTGTTGATGAGGTTATTATCTGACTTCTCTAATAATAATGACAAATAGAGACCATAAATATCCCCTGGATCCAAGACTTGCAAGGCTTTTGAAAGAAATCTTTATCACAAATCTCATTTTCAGAGCCTTATCTATATCTGCATTTAAATGCAATGCCCACATGGATCTATTCATCAGGCATCACACTAGAGTGAGCTCAGCTCTCAAACCATCACTCTTTCTTGTTAGCAAGCTTACTCTATACTCTGTAGATTTATTTTTATCATTATTCTTTTCATAAAGTAAATCAAAAGGAGAGACACGGAGCCAAGATGGCAGTAAGAAAACAGGAAGCTGCCTGTCCTCTCCTCAGTTTCCTTTGGAAAGAAATTCTCAACTTAAAATAATTCTGGAGAAACAAATTCTAGAAAAAGACAGAGTGAAATAATTTTCCAGCCTAAGATAATGTAGAAGAAAGTGTTTCTCGTCTGGGTAAAAAAACATACAAAAATATTTATAGCACCTTTTTTTATAGTAGCAAAGAATTGGAAATTGAGGGATTGCCCACCAATTGGAGAATGGCTGAACAAGTTGTGAAATATGAATGCGATAGAAAACTGTTGTGCTATAAGAAATGATGAGCAGATGGATATTAGAAAAACCTAGAAAAACTAACGTGGACTGATACTGAGTAAAATAAGCAGAACCAGAACATTGTATTCAGTAACAGCCATAATGTGCAATGATCAACTATAATTGACTTCATTAATTTCATCAAAACAATGATTCAAGACAATCCCAAAAGACACATGATGAAAAATGTTATCCACATACAGAGAAAGAAGTATAGAATCTGAATGCTGATCAAAGCATATTATTTTCATCTTTGGGTGTTTTTTTCCCCTTTTTGTTTCTTCTTTCACAACATGACTAATGTGGAAATATGATTCTGTGATTATACATGTATAACCTATATAAGTTTACTTGAAGTCTTTGGGAGCAGGGAAGGAAAGGGGGAAGAGATTGGAGCTCAAAAACATAAAAAATTAATGTTGTAAACTATCTTTCCTTGTAATTTCAAAAAGAATACTGTTAAAAATTTTATAACAGAAATTTTTGTGGAAACTGAGTGGATGCCCATCAGTTGGAGGTTGGCTGAATAAATTATGGTGTATAAATGTTTTAGAATATTATTGTTCTATAAGAAATGATCAGCAAGATGATTTCAGAGAGGCCTGGAGAGACTTACATGAACTGATGTTAAGTGAAATGAGCAGAACCAGGAGATCATTGTACATGATAATAATAAGATTGTACAATGATCAATTCTGATGGATGTGGCTCTTTTCAACAATGAGATAATTCAGGCCAGTTCCAATGATCTTGTGATGGAAAGAGCCATCTACACCCAGAGAGAGGATAGTGGGAACATTGTAGATCACAACATAGCATTTTCACATTTTTTATTGTTGTTTGATTGAATTTTATTTTCTTTCTCATTTTTTTTTCTTTTTTGATTTGATTTTTTCTTTTGCAGCAAGATAATTGTATAAATATGCATGCATATTTTTACCATGTTTAAAATATATTTTACTATATTTAACATATATTGAATTATTTTCTCTCTAGTAAAAGGGGTGGGGGAGGAGGGGGTAAGTTGGAAGACAAGGTTTTGTAAGGGTTAATGTTGAAAAATTCTCCATGCATATGTTTTGAAAATAATAAAAAATAAAATAAAAACAGCAAGTTTTGTTTATTAATATTGATATGTCCAAGTTCTTAAATGCATTTACTTTAAATAGAGTATTTTCCTGTTGCTCAGAAGAAATAGAAAGATATGAGCTGATGATGATTACACTACTTTAGTGTAATATTTTTTGCTAATCAGAATAATCCTATGAATATAAATAAAACAAAACAAAACAAAATCATCTGTTATTGAAGCAGTTTTGGGAAACTGACTTAAAAATTTCCAACATTAATGAGTACCATTTGCCTGAAGAGCTTTCTCTTGCTGTTCTGTCAAAGGTATATTAGTCAACACTTACCACCATCCATCATTTCATCCTTCCTTCCTTCTTTCCTTGCTTCCTTCCTTCCTTCTTTCCTTCCTTCCTTCCTTCTTTCTTTCTTTCCTTCATTCCATCTTTCCTTTCTTCTTTCTTTTCCTCCTTCCTTCCTTTTCTTCTTTCCTTCCTTCCTTCCATTCTTCTTTTTTCTTGCTATAAGGTAATATTTGGTTAATTGCTGGAATAGAGGCATAGAAATTTAGTGATTAAAGACCCAAGGTGGGTAAAAGATCATTGTAGGCTGTGATGGGCTGGGAAAGATGGAAGAAAATAATATTAGTTGAATATTGAAATGTGGGTAAGATTTAGACAGACAGAAAGAGAAAGGGGGGGGCATATTTTAGAGGGCAGAACGGCATGGTCCAATTAGTTCCCTAAATGGATGATAAATTGCCTCTAATACAGAATGAACTTCTTTCTCAAATACAAATTATGCACCAATCTCTCCAAACAGAACTTCCATAGCTGTCAGTTGCTGTTCCACAGACTGAACAAGTGACTGGCAGATTAGAAGAGACAGCAGTGAAAGGTCTGTTTTCCTACTAAACCCAAGAAGGGGATCTGATTTGAAATATTCAAGGAGAATGTGTCATGAGAGCTGAGGTGAGGTGCTTATGAGCCTGCCTGTCACTAATCCTTCTCACTCAGCTTCTGTCCCCCACCCTACAAGTGCTATTGCTCCCACAGCTATCTCTCTTGTTCTATCACTTGCCTTCTTTGCCCCAACTGCCATGACTGGGAGGAATCCACACTTCCCCTTCCAACATCACTCTTTGTGAAGTTACATTTTTCCTCCTCAGGACTTATGCTGATAAGAGATTACATAACATAGTGAAAAGATTATTGAGTAAGAATTAAGTTAGAACCAAGTTGCAATATCATTTCTCTAATTTAGTGGCTATGAGATCAGAGATAAATCACTGAACTCCTCAGAATCCCAGATTCTTCATTTTCAAAATAACTATGATAATATCTATAGTACCATAGCTAGGTGGTACAGTAGAAAGATCCCCTGCCCTAGACTTAGGAAAATCTTGGTTCAAATATGACTTCAGATGCTTACTACCTATATGACTCCAGGCTAGTCACTTAATGCTTGTGATCTCACTTTCCTCCTCTGTAAAATGGGCATAACAATAGCATGTACTTCTTAGAATTGTTTTGAGAATGTGTTGCTAATTTTATAACACTTAGGACAATGCCCAACACATAATAAACATTGGGTATATGTTAACTATTATATATCATCAAATATGACTGTGATGAAGATGACAATGGCAATATTTATTCATATATGTATGCGTGTGTGTCTATGTCAAACTTTGGCATCTGATTGGTGCTGTAGGTACAGTAACAGGCCTAGAGTCTAGAAAACTTCCTCCTGAGCTCAAATCTGGCCTCAGATAGTTATTAGGTTAGTGACTCTGGACAATCACATAATCTCATTTGTCTCAATTTCCTCATATGGAAAATGAGCTGAAGAAGGAAATGATAAATGACTCCAGTATCTCTGCCAAGGAAATCCAAAATGGGATCACAAAGACTTAGGCACTTTTGAAGAAACTGAACAAGATACCAGATTCAGGGTTTTAAGAGTAGGTAATTCTTAATGAGAGAATTGCCTTTCCTAAAGCAGATACATATATATTCCATGCTTTGGAGTCTTGGGGAGTCTCAGTGCCCCAGGAAATAAGAACTGAATGACTAGTACAATATGACAGAGTCTATATATGTCAAAGAAGGGGCTTAATTTTTTAATATAATTTTAGCCTTATTCGTCTTACCCCCAGTACATATATGCAATTTCTTTTAAGAAAAAAATATATATATATATATTATGTACAATGCTTAATCAAAGGAAATGAAATTTTAAACATAATATACATACAATGATTTAAGGACATGTACATATTTATTAAATAACTAAACTTTAGGGCTCATCATGCACATAATTCACTCAAACAATAATTAGTACCAGTACTTTTACTATTGACAATTTTATTTTTAAAACTTTATAATTTACTTATCTCTTTCTTGTCATGTACTTATTTATTTTGATACAATCATATGAGGTAGGCAGATCTAGTAAGAGTTTTAAATTATCCATTTTGTAATTTAGGAAAATATAGAAAAAAAAGGAAAAGGAACTTTTTATAAGGATATGGATCTAAGCAAGGGGCAGAAATTAAGTTCAAACAAAAGATGCACAAAACAAAATAAATCCAGGAGAGAGAGGCAGAGACACAGAGGCAAAGAAATAGCCAGAAACAGAGACAGAGACAAAGAGACAGAAAGAGAGACAAAAACAAAGAACTTGAGTTCAATCAAACTCTTGTCATTATTTTCTGTACAAGGTGTATAACAAAATGACATCTTTCCACTTCTTTCCTTTCTTCATCTTCCTCCATTCCCCACCCAATAGCTTAACCCTCCATAGTCATTAAAAGGAATAGATTTTGTAGGTGTTACTAATTTTCCTTGCAATTGGTTCATTAACATTGGACATTTAGTTATTGGAACCCTCCAAAGTGAGGTGAAATACCTTATTGTGATTGAAATCAGAATCTTATTGCACTGGTAAGTCACTTAGTTCATATTTCAAGGACAAAGTCTAGATTCCCTCTTCATTGGTGGGGATATAGCTTTGTTTCTTATAATAGCATACAAATGGGAAAAAAATGCTTTGGAGTAAATGGAGATCCACTTAGGGCCACATGTACAGCTGGGCCTCAAGTGTTTATATATTTAATATTTATTTAACAAGCAATCTATAGCAAGTTAATTAGATAACATGCTTAATATCTCATTTTCCTTAGTTGTATAGTTAAATGCTAATTAAATTCCTAAGCATTCCTCACAAGTGTAATGTAATAATAGAAACATTGCCACGTACTTATTGGTTCTGCAAATTTGAATTAATTACATTGCAAGTAGATTTAGCTTTTATTTATTTATACCTCAATAGGTGCTCTTTCTCTCTATCCATTTGGGATTTAATTTCCATACTGCCATCTTATTAACTCTAAATTAAATATGTTTAGTAAGAGTTAATTCTTGCTGAATCTCTAATTACTGACACGTTATCAGGACATCTAGATTAATTTTTTTTTCCTTTTGGGCAAATGTTTGCAATTCACTTTGTATACTGGTACTGAGGATAGTGGAAGTAACAAGACAACAGGAAAAGTTCAAGAGTGCTAAAATTTTTGAGAGGACCATGATGTCTGATTACTCGGCTACTTAGGTAAATAAAATTAATCTCTCAGGTTAAAAAAAATATTAGAGTTAATTAACTTATTTTCTGTTTTTATTCTGCTGACTGCATAACAACATGATACCACCTATTAGAGAAGACGGACTTGTGTACTGCAAAACGTCACAAAATTGGACAAAAGGAAATGGGAATTCTCCAAATAGAATTCGTCTATTCTGTTGCTTATTAACTTCCTGATCTAAAGCTGACCCCCTGTATGACTCAGATTTTTCTTCTATCAAAAGACAGGTCATACAGTTTGATTAGATTATCTCCAAGTATCTTCTAATATTTTTATTATTATATTTCAAAATTCAAATCATTTTTATTGATCCCAAAGTTAAGTGAATGCCTGTTCTTCTTATATAGTTTTCATGCCATTTAAAAGTAATGGTTTTCAAAAAAAAAAGTAATGGTTTTCCTAGAGAGTAATTAAAGCAAATGATGGTGAGAATTCTATAGTACTTTCTCTGCAATGGGCCAGCTAGATGCACAGTGAATAGATTTTTAGGTCTGGAGTCAGGAGGACTTATCTTCTTGAATTAAATCTAGACTCAATTACATGCACATTGTCTTACGTTTTTGGTTGTCACTTAACCCTGTTTGCTTTAGTTTTCTAATCTGGAAATGAGCTGGAATAGGACATTTCTAAGGAAACTCCAAATGGGATCATGTAGAGTTGGACACAACTGAAAACAACTAAGGACAACAGAATTTCTGCAATGTACTCTCTCCTTTTTTCTCTGCATCATCTAATCTTCAACTTCCTTTTAGATGAGTCTCTAAATAATAGCCTTTCCTGATTCTCTATATCATTACTATTCTCTCAATCCTCAAATTATCTTTTTTTAGCTGCTTAATAAATTGATCTCCATATACCACAGATTGAGCAACCATTCTTCAACTGATGAAATTCCTCAGATTCCAATTCTTTGACACCTCAAAAAAATTACCAGGGGATTATTAGCTAACCAAATCTCTTCCCTTTCCCCTTTCAGTGTTTAAATCAGGAGTGTTAAACCAGGACCCTACATATTTCCCTTCTAAAAGAAATGAATTTGATAAATGGTCAAAGGTTATAAACTGTCAGTTTTATGATAAAGAAATATAAAAAATAGTCAAATGAAAAAAATGGTTTAAATATTTATTGACAAGAGAAATGCAAATTAATACAATTTTGAGATATCATTTTATACCTATCAATTTGGCTATAATAATAGAAGGGAAAAGCGACAAATATTGGAGGGGATGTGGAAAAAATGGTAGAATTGTAAACTGATTCAACCATTTTGGGAAGCAGTCTAAAATTATACCCAAAGAGTTATTAAATTACCTATACCCTTTAACCCAGTAATACCCCTATTTGGTCTATTTCTGAAGATAATCAGGGAAAAAGAAAAAAGAACTTATATGTTCTAAAATGTTTACAATAACTATTTTTGTGGTAGTAAAGAATTGCAGGAATGTCATCAATCAGGGAATGACTGAACAAGTTGTGGTATATGATTGTTATGGAATACTACTGTTATAAGAAATGATAAACTCAAAGATTTTAGAAAAAATGAAATAATTTGCACAAAATAATGAAAAGCTAAATGAGTAGAACCAAGAAAAAATGCACAAAATAATAGTAATATTGTTTTTTTAATATTATTTTAATAATGACTTTAAGTGAATAACTTATTTTGATTGCTACACATAAAATAAAATTTAAAAAAATTGTAGATATGAAAAGAGATGCAATCTACTTCCATAAGTGTATATATACACACATGCACACATCTACACACACACACACTCACAAAAATGGATGATAGATAGACAAGTAGATCTAATTGGAGCCATCTCTGGAGTGGAACCAGAAGGGGAGAAGAAGGGAAGAAAGAAAAATAATTGTGTTGTACATTTTAAAGGAATAGAAATTTTCACATAGTAGATTTGCAGTTACATGTGTGATTATTTGGGGGGGGCACTGTAATCAAAATGCTTGTTTTGACACATAAATTAAAAATTAAGATTATCCAGTGAGGATTACTAAACTGATATTATAATCTTCCTATCAATTTCACTACTATAAATATCAATATTAACTGTTACAATGGGGATATAGCCAAGATGGCAGAGTAAAGCCAGAAAGCTGTTCAGGCTCTCTAAGTTTCACTTGCAAATGACATGAAACTAAGTTTGAACCAAATCTGATGAAATGAAACCACTCTCTAGATCAAGACAGAGGAAAAAAAAAAACTTTTTTTTTGAGGGAAACTGGGACAGCTTGAGCAGTTTCTTGACTTTACTCTGACATTTTAGCTCCACCTTGGGAACTGGAAAGAGGGTCTTAATCATAGCAAATTAATAAGTAAAGCCTTCAGTCCTGCCTCAGTAGAGGAGCAAGTTAGTATAGCAGCTTCCAGTCCCAACTCAGAAGGCAAATTCTGGGAAAACAGGTTGCTTCCTGAAAAGAACAGGCTAACAACCCCTGCAAACACTAGGGGCCCTTATGCTCACAGCTAAGATACAGAACTACACAAGAAGTTTCAGAAAGCACCCCCTTTTGCAAGAAGGAGCAGAGCACAATCATAAAAGTAAAAAAGATGAAATACCAAAAAAAGGAAAGAAAACAAGCAAGATACAGAAAAGAACTTTGATCATAGAAATCTACTGTGGTGACAGGGCAGACCAAAACACAAATTCAGAGGAGGACAAAATGTCAACAAAAGAAATCTTGAAGTGAGATAAATTGGTCTCAAGCTCAAAAAGCCTTCTTGAAAGTGCTCATAAACAAATTTAAGACTAATAAGAAAAATAGGAGAAAAATGAGAAAGGGAATATGAAGTATATGTGAGAGAATCAAAAGCTTTGTAAGAAGGAAAAAAATTATGAAGAAAACAATTCCTCAAAAAATAGAATTGGTGAAATGAAAAAAAGAGATAAAAAAGCTAATTGAAGAAAATCTCACATTAAAAACTATAATGGGGCAAAGGGAAGCTAATAACTCGGTGAGAGAGCAAGAATTAGTCAAAGTAAAAAGAATGAAAAAAAATGAAAGAAAGTGAAATATCTCATTGAAAATCCAGCTGACCTGGAAAATCAATTCAGAAGAGACAATTTAAAAATTGTTGGCCTACCTGAAAGCAATGTTAAAAAGAAAGAAGAAGAAGGTAGCTTTCTTCAAGAGATCATTACAGGGGAGCCAAGATGGCGAACTGCGGACAGCGTCCTCTGTGAGCTCCTGAGACCTTCCCTCAGACCCAGACAAATTGAGCCTCCGAATTAGTTCTGGAGTGAGGGCTCCGCCAAACACTTGGACTACAACGCACTTCTATCAAATATCTACTTTGAAAGAACTTCTGAGGTCACTTTTAGATGAGCAGGGGATCGAGCAGCTTCCAGTGCTCAGACGCCAGTGCGCAGCCGGGGTGCAAGTCCGGGGCTGGGAAGGACCAGAAGATTTTAGGCTGCCAGGAAGTCCCTGGGAGACACTTGGGCCACTTTGCTCTACTTGCGGGCAGGTGCTTTGGCAGGTCTACCTTTGATAAAGGGTGGATTGAGAGCAGCTGAAAGTGTGGTCCTAGCTCAGATCTAGCAAGATCAGCCCCAGACCAGAAGTCAACTCGGCAAATTGCCCCAGGGCAAATTGAAATTACTGCTGCTGCAGAATTCCCTGCTGGTGACTGATACCTCTGCTGAAAATCATGAGCAAGAAGAGAGCTCTCACCATAGACAGCTTTTACAGAGAGAAACTAGAGAAGTCCCCAGATCCTGAGATTCTGAAAACAATCTCAGATAAAGCCACAAAGATGGACTTAAGCTGGTCTCCCTTTCAGAAGGCTTACCTGGAAGATTGCATAAAGGATCTCAAAAGAGAGCTAGAAGAAGATTGGGGAAATAAACTGAGAGCAGTGCAAGAAGGAAATATCGCCCTGCAACAGAGATGTGAAAAACTGGAAAATATGAATTGGAAAAAGACAGCAATTCACTAAAAAACAAAATTGGTGAATTGGAAAAAATCGCCAACTCACTGGAAAATAAAAATAGTGAATTGGTAAAAGACAACAATTCACTGAAAAACAAAATTGGTGAATTGGAAAAAGTCACCAACTCACTAGAAAATAAAAATAGTGAATTGGAAAAAGATAACAATTCACTGAAAAACAAAATTAGTGAATTGGAAAAAGACAACAATTCACTGAAAAATAAAATTGGCAAAATGGAAAAAGAATGCAATGAACCAAAAAATTCAATTGGCCAGTTACAAAAGGAGCTAAAAAAGATAGCTGAAGGAAATAATACCTTAAAAATTAAAATTGAACAAATTCAAATGAATGACTCAATAAGACTTCAAGAATCAGTCAAACAAAAACAAAAAAATGAAAAAGTTAGAAGAAAATATGAAATATCGCCTAGGAAAAACAACTGACTTGGAAAACAGATCCAGGAGAGACAATCGAAGGATTATTGGACTCCCTGAAAGTCACGCTGAAAAAAAGAACCTTGATGCTATCTTCCAGGAAATCACGAAAGAGAATTGCCCTGATGTTTTAGAATCAGAAGGCAAAGTTGGCATTGAAAGAATTCACTGATCACCTCCTAAAAGAGACCCCAAAATTAAAACCCCAAGGAATATCATGGCCAAATTTCAGGACTATCGCACCAAGGAAAAGATATTACAAGCTGCTAGAAAAAAACAGTTCAAATACCGAGGAACTGTCATTAGAATTACACAGGATCTGTCAGCTTTCACATTGAAGGATCGAAAATAGATCTAATTAAATGAGATAAGGAAGGAAACTATATTTTACTAAAGGGTACCATAGATAATGAAACAGTA
>JAJPUD010029934.1:0-13524 GCA_023553655.1 Myrmecobius fasciatus
TTTGTAAGGGTTAATGTTGAAGAATTACCCATACATATGTTTTGCAAATAAAAAAATCAAAGAATCTAAAGAAAATACTTAAGGAAAAAATATAAATTGGTTTAAGGTAATGGAAGAGCTGAAAAATGATTTTGTAAATCAAGTAAAAGAGGTAGAAGAAAATTTGGAAAGAAAAAGGACAGTAAAGCAAGAATATTGTGAAAAAAGAGATCAAATCTTAATAAAGGAAACACAAACACAAAAAAACTCAAGAAAATAGAATCTTTAAGAAGAAAAACACATTATGTCAAATGATAAAGGAAGTTTAAAAGAGCCAATGGAGAGAAGGACTTATTGAAAAGCAGAACTGGCCAAATGGAAAAAGAGGTACAAAAATTCATTAAAGAAAAAAAATTCTACTTCAAAAATAGAATAGGGAAGAGTGGGTACAAATGTTCACTAAAGGAAATACTACAATAAACAGTAGAATTTAACAAATAGAAACTAAGGATCGAATGAGATATCAAAACACAATACAAAAATGAAAAGACTATGAAATATCTCACTGGACAAATAATTGACTTCAAAAATATATTGAGGAGAAATAACTTAAAAATAACTCTACTACTTTAAACAAATCATAAAAAAGTCTTGATAGTATATTTCAAGAAATTAGCATAGAAACATTCCTGAATTTTCTAGAACCAGAAGGCAAAAAAAAGAAATTGAAAAATCCACCATAACCTCCTTAAAAAGATACCAAAATGAAAGTTTCCAGTGATTTTATAATCAAATTCTAGTCCTACTTAATCAAGGAAAACATTGCAAGTAGCCAGAAAGAAATAATTCAAGGATTTAATAGGATATATGAATTTATCTTACCCTATAGGAAAGCAGGAGGGGAACAGAATAAGTAAAGTGGGGTGACAGAAAGAAGGGAATATTGGGGGAGTTGGTAATCAGAAAAAAATACATTTGAAGAGGAACAGGGTAAAGGGAGAAAGGAGATATGATAAATGGTAGAGGGATAGGATGGAGAGAAACATATTTAGCAATCACAAGTGAAAAAAATAAGCAAATTTCTTTGATGAAAACCACATTTCACAAATATGTAAACTGAATAAAATTTATGAAGATAAGGATTATTTCCCAAATGATACATAATCAAGAGTTTTAAATAGTTTTCAGATAAAATAATCAAAGATATCTATAACTATATTGGAAGTGGTTCTGAATTCATATAGATTTGATAAATGCAAATTTAAAGAATTCTGAATTTCTGCATCATGCACATTAGATTGACAGATAAGAAAAGGCAAATGAGAATTTGTGGAGTGGATGTGGACGAAAGTGACAGTAATGCATTGTTGGTAGAGTCACAAACTTATTCAGCCATTCTGTAGCACAATTTGGAATTATGCCCAAAAGGCTATATAAAACTATGCATATCTTTTGACATAGCCATGCCATTAATTATTAGGTCTTCATAAAAAATGAGATCAAAGGAAAAAGGGTCTATATTATGGAAATATTTATAGCAGTTCTTTTCTGTTGGCAGAGTTAGAAGGAGAGAGAGTACCATTGTTGAATAGTGGAAAAAATTGTGCTATGTGATTATGAATGAATATGATTCAGCTATAAGAAAAGATGAGTAGGCTGCTCTCAGAAAAATTGGAAAGAGTTAAATGAGCAGATGCAAAATGAAATAATTTGTGTACAAAGTAATAATAATATCGTAAAATGATCAGCTGTGAATGATTTAGCTAATATAAGCAAGACAATGATCCAAGACAGCTCAGATGAAAAAAGCTAACCCTCCTGAGCAAAAGAACTAATGGTGTCAATACAAATTGAAGCTTATTTTTGTTTCTTTATTTTTCATGAGGATGTTTTTTGTAGCTCTGTTTTCTTTCACAACATGACTAATATGGAAATACATTTGGGTTGATTAAACATATGGAATTTAATTCATATTGCTTTCTGTCTCAATATTTGTGATGATGAAGAGGAAGAAGGGAAAACATCTGGAAGTCAACTTGCTTAAATGAATGTTAAAAATTGTTTTTACATGTAATTGGATAAAATAAGTTACTAAATACATAGAAATATGATTCATGCTAAAAGAAAAGAAAACAAAAACAACCTTCAGTTATTAGGTGCCACTTTGAAGATAATCAAAAGAGATGGAGGAATAATGCTAGAGAAGGCAAGACAAGCAAGAATATCCATGAGCAAGAAATGGAGAAATTGATTTTACCAAGAATTAAAAAAAAGCTTTAGAATAACAGAAGAATGGATATGACATTTGGAGAAAAGATCAGTAAGTATAGTAGGTAAAAATTAATTGCTTAATTTTGAGTGGGCAGTTTTACCAAAGTACAAGGGATTGCAAGATGTGCAAATGGAAACAATGTTGAAATGGCCCTTGCTATACCTACTTTTTCCCATTGATAATTTAATGCTTGAGGAATATATATTTTCCCTTCTTGGGTCTATTTATACCTTTCCAAACTTCTGCACTATATCTCATTTTTACCTCCTTTTTAAGTCATCTTTATGTCTTTACTAAACCCAATAAAACATGATTTTTTGGAGTATTGAGATTGTTTTATTCTCGTTTATATTTAATTCCTCATAGATTAGCATAGTTTCACACATATATAAAGTACGCTGAAAATAAGATACACAAGAAGAAAGTTTGAGAGTTCTAAAAGGGCAAATGGTGACTTTTCTCACAGGTGCCAGAAATCTTATCATATTTATGGTATTCAGGGACATAATGAAGAGATAAAGAGAGGCTGACTTTGATAAAAGAAAGAATGATCAGAGAGAAAATCCTCAGATGATACAGGGAAGATGAGAATAAAAGTATAGAAGGAGGATTTAGCCTTAACAAGAAGATTTTTATCAGAAAAGAGAATGGCTAATAGAAAATGTTAATTGCCTTTGATTTTCTCCTTAGAGATATTTTGTTGAGAGTTACAGGGGGAAAAGAAGACATGGGAATAGCTACTGTGGAATGGGGGCTATTTGAGAATCAATTTTATAAAAATAAAAATATTGATGTACACTATTGAGAGGTCAGTTAATATGACACAAATTTGTAAGAAATCCATTCAACATGATTGCATTTCTTCAGCAGATTATTATCTGATATGTACTTCAAGTTTTTCACAATTCTGGTTGTTTTATAATAAAAATTCTATAGACTGAGCTCCTAGATGGTGCAGTGGATAGAGAACCAGCCCTGAACTCAGAAAGATCTGAGTTCATATCTGGTCTACAACACTTAACACTTCCTATCTGTGCGACCCTGAGCAAGTCACTTAACCCCAATTTCCTCAGACAAAAATATCTGGATTATCATGAGAATGATATAATTAATCTCTTCAATTTAATAACCTCCCACAAATTTAACAAATGTATAGAGGAGTAATAGATCAAGAACTAATCTTAAACCAAGTAAGTATTGGATTCAAGGCTCACTTCTGACAAATAGTGAGGATGCTATGCCTCATTTAAATTTTCAGTACTTCAAATAACTAAGTCTACAAGTTGCCAAGAAGGTACCAATCTATTTCTGGAGGAACTTTTGTCTCCTTATAAATTTCAATATAAAAATAAAATATAGTTCCCATTTCTATACCAGTTTATAACATAAAATATTCCAAAAGTGACCAATCACACATATGATCTGAGAAGATTACTCTGCTGGATTATTTTCTCTAACTTCATACAAGAGATTTGCCTTAAAGTTTCTCAGGACTGCATTAGCTTTCTTTGCTGCCATGTCATACTGGTGACACACAGTTCCCAGTACTTTAAAACCATTTGTCATATTTCAGACAGATACATAATTATCCCTTTCACTTTTTACTTATAAAGGTGATTTTCTTTAGAATGTAAGTACAAGACAATAATTTTATCATGATTAAATTTAATCTTATTCAACTCATATAAATGTTTAAGGTTTTTGGAATATAATTATAATGTGATTTATTAGTTAGCACTTCCACCTTTGGATCATCTGAACATTTGTTAGGTATGTCATCTTTGTTTTATTCAAAGCCTTGTTAAAAAATTTTTAGCAACACAGACACAGGTATTTACCTATCCTGTGTTGTAGGTGAGGAGTTGTGTTGGGATTATAGAAGAAACACTTTATTTTGGAATGAATGAATCAAGCAAGAATAGATAATTGGTGTTTTTAGGAAAAGTTACTATTCTAAACACTATGTGCTATGTTAGCAAGCATATGATATTGTCTTTCAACTAAGAAACTTATGTCTAATCAGAGATTCAGTTAAGAAACATATATAAAAGTGCAAAATCCATGTTACCAACAATGAGTACTACAGGATATTCTATTGTCCAGGTTTGAAATAGATGGTTACAAAAAGAAAAACAAAACAAAATCTTGACTATATTGCCTCCATCAATAGGAGCATTTGGAAGTGGGAAAATGAGAATGCTTCTTCAAGATCTTTTCTTACAAATTATTTTAATGAGAGAAGACAGAGTAAGAAATGATCTTTCATTAGTAGCTCAGAAAGAAAAAAAAATGAGGGAAAAGGTGACAAAGTAAATTTAGTAAGCACAAGATAAAAGTCAGTGCTTTGCATTCTGTGTGATTACCTTTAAATACCTTGGCAATATTAGTTTAGTTGGTGAAAGAATTGAAAATCAAACTGAAATCTATCAATGAGGATGAATCACAAGAATATAAATGTATACTGTGAGGAAATATGAAAAGAAAAAGGTTTACCTTAATGTTTATATAACACATTCAGATTCATATTGAATAATGAAGATAATTTTCTTGAGAAATAACAAAATAAATATATGTTATCTATTTAAAAATAGAATCCTAATGTCCTAGTTTAAATAAAATAAATTGGCACTATTTTCTAAGCAACAGTCTCCATATTTCCTTTTTTTGAGTACAATAAATTTAGCCTACAGTTTAATAAACCTGTATTATTAATATATATTTAATATAATATATTCATATTATATATAATATATACTTTATATAAAGGTGTATTTTGGGGAAATTATCTAAAAAGGATTCATAAAGCAAAACATCATAGAATGAAAGGATCATAGACACTATCTTGTGGAAAGGAAACTGTGATCTTTGTATCCAAGAAGAATTGGAATATATCATATTATATATATATATATCTGTAAAATAAGTCAAGAGAAGTTATTAGATCATTGACTAGTAACTTCTTAATTAATCCAGATAGATGGATGACATATTCAGTGGTTTCTGACTAATAAAAAAATGTAAACCAACTCAAATACTTCAAATTTTGGTAGCTAAGGACACACTTCTCACTGGATCCTAATTCTGGTTTTTCATGCTACTAGTTAGGAAGTTGAGTCAAAAAGCTGGGCAAAATTGTCTTAGTAATTATAGTTACCATTTTTTCTCATTTTATTTACAATAGTATAATCTCAAATCTATTTCAACAGTTCAATTACTGGCACCATTTGCTTTAGTATCTATATGTTACACATGATTAATAATATTCATTACCAGGACTTGAAATATTATTACTTCACAGAAGATGCTCATCTTTATGACTGTGTTTGATCAGCTATGAAATAATCAGGGTTGACAGATATAAAATCCTAGATTTTGAAGAAATTTGTTTTGATTCATTTCTCACAGCCTTTTAGTTTATTCTTTTCAATAATAATCTAATATACTTTTTCTGTCACTTTTATTTGATGAAGCAATTTTTTTTGATTTGTGAAAAAAAAGCATTGGAGAGAAAAATGACCCACATCTGCAAATATGTTTGTAACAGTCCTTTTACAATGGTGAGGAACTGGAAATTGAGTAAACACTTATCAGTCAGGAAATGATTGAATACATTTCAGTAAAGGGATATTTTTGTTCTATAAGAAAGTATGAGCAGACTGATTTCAAAAAAGACTGAAGACACTTTTGTGAAGTGATGCTAACTGGAGTGAACAGGATGGAGAGAACATTGTACACAAAAACAACAAGATTATATGATGACCAACTGGCTCTCTTTTCAGCAATGAAGTGATTCAGGGCAATTTCAAGAGACTTAAGATAGAAAATGCTATCCACATCCAGAGAGATATTTATGGAGACTGAATGTGGATCAAAGGGTAGCATTCTTATCTTTTGTTGCTGTGATGTATTTGCTCATTTCTTTGGGTTTTTTTTTTTTACTTTCTCACATTTACTCCCCCTTTTATTTGATCTTGACATAATAAATATAGAAATACAAATAGAAAAATTGCACATTTAACCTATGTTATATTATTTACTGTCCTGGGGAGGTCGGGAGAAAAATTCAGAATATAAGTTTTGCAAAGATGAATGTTGAAAATTTGCATGTATTTGGAGAGAATAAAATACCATCAAGAAAAAAAAGAAAAAGCTGTGAGGTAAATAATTAACTCTACTTATTCCCAAAGAGGCATAAATACTATAAATAAAACATTTATTAGGGTTTCATACTGATCAGACTTATTGCAATACTCAGGTCTCTATGTGTGTTTGTGTATTTGTGTTTATCTGACATTTATTTCCTTTTCTATCTCTAATAAAGAGCTTAAATTTTGTATCCATATTTATTGTGTTTGCATTACAGGAATAAAATGATCATTGGAAAGATTCATTGATGAACTACAATATTATCCTCAATCAGTAAAGTTAAAATTAAGTTTTGAAAATGATTCAATAACCTCAAAACATCAGAATATCTACAAATTAGTCAGTTGCTATAGAATGAGCTTAAAATAAAATGGGGAAAATGTAAGATTTTCTTCTGTATAAAAATTTAGCTTCATGTAGCTAAGCTATATGAAACAACAACAAAAAAGAGTATCCTATAATTTTTCACCCAATAATATCTGTTTTTTTCAAGATCCAAAATGTCCCTTCCTCTTAGACTATTTGCCCAAAATACAACTAAGTCATAAGTGAAATTCCAAATACCATATTCATTCCTTAAGCTCCAATGATAGACACATGCACACATATCCACCATATCCACACACCCACACTTCTCCCATATCTATCTATCTATCTATTTAGAGTCACATTAGCAACATACTATGGTCATATATATAGGAAAACTAGCACATTAATACATTGTTGATGTGTTTGTCAATAGATCCAAACATTCTGGAGAGCAATTTGGAACTATGCCCAAAGAGTTATCAAACTGTGCTTACACTTTGACCCAGCTGTTTTTTTTCTATTTTGGCTTTTATCCCAAAGAAATGTTAAAGGAGGGAAAAGGACCCAGATCTGCAAAAATGTTTGTGACAGCCCTTTTTTGTAGTGTCAAGAAACTGGAAACTGAGTGAAAGCCTATAAATTGGAGAATGGCTGAATAAATTATGATATATGAATGTTCTGGAATATTATTGTTTTGTAAGAAACAACCAACAAGATGATTTTAGGGAGGCCTGGAGAGAGACTTGCATGAACTGATGGTAAGTGAAATGAGCAGAACCAGTAGAACATTGCATATGGCATTTATAAAATTATTATTATAAGACTATAAAATGATTAATTTTGATGGACATGGCTCTCTTCAACAAGTAGGTGATTCAAACCAGTTACAATGATCTTGTGTTGAAAAGAGCCATCTATACCCAAAAAGAGGACTGTAGGAAGTGGATGTTGTTCAAAACATAGCAATTTAACTCTTTTTTGTTGTTATTTGCTTGTATTTTATTTTCTTTCTCATCTTTTTTTTCTTTGATTTTATTTTTGTGCAGCAAGATAATTTTATAAATATATATGCATGTATTGGATTTAGCATATATTTCTGCCATGTTCAATGTATATTGGATTACTTGCCATCTAGGGAAGGTAGTGTGTAATGAGAGGTAAAATTGGAACACAAGGTTTTGCAGGGGTTAATGTTTTGAAAATAAAAAGGTTTAATTAAAAAAAAGATTGGAGGAAATTCATAGGAGTGAAAAGGGTTCAACAGTTCATGGTGGTTCACTGGACATTTTAAAGGGTGAGATTTTTGCATTTTATTTTGTTTCTTCAGAGAGGGAGGAAATAAGATAAATTTAAGCAGAGGCCTAGAAAAAGAAAAATATGTAGAAATATATAATTGATAATAAAATTTACCTTTGCTGAGATCTACAAAGCTATAAAGGCAGATTACAATGGACTTTATATGCTGAATAAAAATAGTTTGAATTTCACCACATAGGCAATAAAGAAAAATTGAGAAGTATTTAAACATGATCAAGGGAAATCTGGAATTGGAGGGAAAGGTAAGAATAATTACCAGGATATAAATAATTTTATTTCAGCACTAGTAATAAAGATTTAATTTTTTGGTTTCAATTGAAAAACAAAAGCATAGAAAAATATTTGAAGAATTACACAAACAAAATTAAAGTCTTGTTGATAATGAAATAGAAGAGAATGAGAATAGTTAAATAATAATAATAATATGGGAATTGTTCAGCTTTTGCTGCATATAATATTTTCCACTAACAAGGGAAAAATACAGAGATATCCTATGGCATTGAAAATCATACAATGTGAGTTTCTGGGGGTGAAGCCAAAATGGCAGAGTAAAGCTAATAATCTGCTCAAGTTCTCCTACTTTCCCTCAAAAATCACATGAAATAAGCCTCTTAACAAAGTCTAATGTTAAGAAGTGAATCTCCAGCTCAAGACAGACTGGAAAAACTTTAACAAAGGTCACTTCACAGGATGAAAAGGGTGTTCAGCTCAAGCCAGCAGATTAGTAGTGAGAAGGTCTTAATTAAAACAAATTAGCACCTAAGAACCTCAGGCCTATCTCAATAGAGGAGCAGATCAATGGCACAACTTCCAGTCCTAACTCAGAAGGCAAACTCTGGGAAACCAGGTTGTTTCCTGAAAAGAGTCGACAAAACTATTCCCTGCAAACACAAAGGATCACAATGGTCAAAGCTCAGAGTTTCACAGGAAGCTTGGGAATAGTGCTCCAATTTTTCTCCAGAAGAAGAGCTCAACCATAAAAGTAAACAAAGAGGAAATAACAAAAGAAAACATAAGAAAATGATAAAAAACAAAAACAAAAACAGAAAAGAACCTTGACCATAGAAAGCTAATATGGTGACAGGTCAGACCAAAATACCAAGTCACATAAGTGCAAAGTATATCACACAAAAACCTACTAAAAATTCACAGCTTTAACAAAGTTGCAATATATAAAATAAACCCAAAAAAGAGCATTTCTATATATTTCTGTCAAAGCACATCAGCAAGAGATAGAAGAGAAATTCCATTTTAAAGTATTGTCGACAAAATAAAATACTTGGGGATGTACATGCCAAGACAAACCCAAGAAATATATAAACATAATTACAAAACACTTGTCATAAACATAAAGATCTAAACAACTGAAAAAATAGCAAATCCTTATGACTAGGCTGAGCTAATATAAAACAATGACAATTCTACCTAAATTGGTTGACTTCTTCGGTACCATACCAGTCAAACTGCCAAAAAATATTTTATAGAACTAGAAAAAGTAACAACAAACATCCAAAAGAAGAAAAGGACAAGAATATCTAGGGAATTAAAGGAAAAAAAAAACAATTAAGTATGATAGCTGACCAGTACCAAACCTAAAACTATATTATAAAGTAGCAGTCATCAAAACCAATTGGTACTGGCTAAAAATATAATAGCAGATTAGCAGAATAGATTATATATACACAACACAATAATCAAGGACTATAGTTATCTAGTAATTGATAAACATCCAAACTCCAGCTTCTGGAATAAAAAACACATTATTTGAGAAAAATTCTTGGAAAAACTGGAAAATAATGTTAGAAACTTGGAGTAGACTTACATCTCATACCCTATACCAAAATAAATACAAAATGGGTACATGATTTGGGAATAAAGGATGATACCATAAAGAAATTAGGAGAATAAGGGATAATTTACCTATCTGATCTTTGGAGAAGGGAGGAATTTATCACCAAAGAACTAGAGAACATTATGAAAGGAAAAATGGACAATTTGGATTTCATTAAAAAGGTTTTGCAAAAACAAAACCAACAGAAACAAGATTAAAACAGAAATACAAAGCTGAGAAAACTTCTTAATAATGTTTCTGATAAGGGTCTCATTTTTAAAATATATAAAGAACTGTATCAAATTTATAAAAATACAACTCCTTCCCCAGCTGATAAATGGTCAAAGGAAATGAACATATATTTTTCAAATGATGAAATTAAAGCCCACTATAATTATATGAAAAATGTTCTAAATTATTAATGATTAGAGAAATTCAAATCTAAGGCACTCTGAGGGACCACTTCATACCTTTCAGGTTGGCTACAATCATAGGAAAAGTTAATGATAAATGTTGGAGGGGATGTAGGAAAACTGGGACAACAATGCATTATTGGTGGAGTTGAGAAATGATCCAACCATTCTGGAGAGCAATTTAGAATTATGCTCAGAGGGTTATCAAACTATGCATATCCTTTGACTTAACAGTGCCATTACTGTATCTGTATCCCTAGGAAATCATAAAATAGGGAAATAACCCACATATGCAAAAATGTGGTAGCTCTTTTTCTGGTAGCAAAGAACTGGAAAAATCAGTAGATGTCAATCAATTGAGGAATGGTTGAATAAGTTGTAATATATGAAGATAATAAAATATTATTGTTCTATAAAAAATGATGAACAAGATAATTTTTCAAAGGCCTGGAAAGATTTATATGAACTGATGCTGAGCAAAAGAAGTGGAAACGCGGAATACATGGTAAACAATAACAGCAAGAATGTGTGATGATCAACTTTGAAAAACTTTTTTTTATCAATGTTTCAGTGATCTAAACAATCCCAATAGACTTTGGACAGAAAATGTCATTTGCATCCAGAAAAAGAACTATGGAGAGTGAATGTAAATCAAAATATTCTATTTTACATCTTTTTCTGTTTTTTTTTAAACCTATCCTATGGTTTTTCCCTTTTATTCTGATTTTTTCTCTGCCAACATTTGTTTTAATTTATTTTTGTATTAAAGTTTTTTATTTGCAAAAAATATGCATGGGTAGTTCTGACCCTTACAACACTGACCCTTACAAAGCTTTCTGTTACAAATTTCCCCCCCTTAGATGTGGGAAGGCTTGGACACTGATGCATTGCTTGTGGAGCTGTGAACAGATCCAGCCATTCTGGAGAGCAATTTGGAGCTATGCTCAAAAAGTTATCAAAGGGTGCATACCCTTTGACCCAGCAACATTTCTATTGGGCTTATATCCCAAAGAGATCTTAGAGGAGGGAAAGGGACCCACATGTGCAAGAATGTTTGTGGCAGCCCTTTTGTAGTGGCAAGAAACTTGAAATTGAAAAGATGCCCATCAATTGGAGAATGGCTGAATAAATTATGGTATATGAATATTATGGAATATCATTGTTCTGTAAGAAATGACCAGCAGGACGATTTCAGAGAGGCCTGGAGAGACTTGCATGAACTGATGCTGAGTGAAATGAGCAGAACCAGGAGATCATTATACACAGCAACAACAATACTATATGACGATCAGTTCTGATTGACATGGCTCTCTTCAAAAATGAAATGTTTCAAACCACTTCCAACTGTTCACTGAAGAAAGTCATATACACCCAGAGAGAGGGATGTAAAATTTAGACCACAACATAACATTTTCATGCTCTCAATTGATGTTTGCTTGCATTGTGTTTCCTTTATCTGATTTTTCTTTCTTGTAGATACGATTTTTTTTTTTGGCACAACAATGGTATGTGTAGAAATATGTATAAAAAAATTCCCCCTCTAGTTCCCACCCCTCCCCTAGATGGCAGGATATCCACTACATGTTAATTATGTTAAAATACTTGAGAAATCGAATATATGTATACGTATTTCCTCACTTATCATTGTTGTGCAAGAAAAATCGTATCTACAAGAAAGAAAAATCAGAGAAAGGAAACACAATGCAAGCAAACATCGAGAGCATGAAAATGTTATGTTGTGGTCCACATTTCATATCCCTCTCTCTGGGTGTATATGACTTTCTTCAGTGAACAATTGGAACTGGTTTGAAACATTTCATTGTTGAAGAGAGCCATGTCCATCAGAATTGATCATCATATAGTATTGTTGTTGCTGTGTATAATGATCTCCTGGTTCTGCTCATTTCACTCAGCATCAGTTCATGCAAGTCTCTCCAGGCCTCTCTGAAATCATCCTGCTGGTCGTTTCTTACACAACAATAATATTCCATAACATTCATATACCATAATTTATTCAGCCACTCTTCAATTGATGGGCATCCATTCAGTTTCCAGTTTCTAGCCCTACAAAAAGGGCTGCCACAAACATTCTTGCACGTGTGGGGACCTTTCCCTCCTTTAAGATCTCTTTGGGATATAAACCCAATGGAAACACTGCTGGGTCAAAGGGTATGTTCAGTTTCATAACTTTTTGAGCATAGTTGCAAATTGTTCTTCAGAATGGTTGGATCTGTTCACAGTTCCACCAACAATGCATCAGTGTCCCAGTTTTCCCACATCCCCGCCAACATTCGTCATTATCATTTCCTGTCATTTTAGACAATATGATAGGTGTGTAGTGGTACCTCAGAGTTGTCTTAATTTGCATTTCTCTGATCAATAGTGATTTGGGGCACCTTTTCATATGACTAGAAATAGTTTATTTTCATCATCTGAAAATTGTCAGTTCATATCCTTTAACCATTTATCAATTAGAGAATGGCTTGAAGTCTTATAACTATTAGACAATTCTCTATATATTTTAGAAATGAGGCTTTTATCAGAACCCTTAAATGTAAAAATGATTTCCCAATTTATTGCTTTCCTCCTAATTTATTGCTTCCCTCCTAATCTCCCAACATTTTTTATAAAATAATGTGTATTAAAATAAATAAATTTATTAGAAAAAATGAAAACCAATGAATGTTACAACCAAAAGAATGTTTTGATGATGTTTACAAAGTAAGGAAGAATGAAACTCAAACCAAAATTAATACATTTGTACTGTGGTTTCAGAGCTGTAAATACTAGATCTGGTGTAAATGAAAACTACCCCAAAATAAACTGTTGAAAAATACACAAAAAGGACTACAGGACACTCCTTAGAACTTAGGCATATTTTAGGATACAGAAAGACATTTATCTTCAGTAAGATATATGTTAGATTGCTAGTTTTGCAATGAGATGATTCAAACCAGTTCCAATTGTTCAGTGATGAAAAGAACTATTTACACCCAGAATAAAAACAGTGAGAACTGAGTGTGGACCACAACATAGCATTTTCACTCTTTCTGTTGTTGTTGCCTCTGTTCTGTTTTCTTTTTCAGGTTATTTTTTCTTCATTTTTGATCTGATTTTTCTTGTGCAGCAAGATAACTGTATAAATATGTATACATATATTGGATTTGATATATATTTTAACATATTTGACATGAATTGGACTACCTGTGATCTAGGGGAGAGGGTTGGGGGAAGGAGGGGAAAATATGGAAGAGAGA
>JAJPUD010029935.1:0-13524 GCA_023553655.1 Myrmecobius fasciatus
ACACTTTTACAAAATTCCAAGCTATTTGGGGTGGGCTGGGCAGAGAGACATGGGTGAGTCAAGAAAGAGTTCTGTTTGAAAACCTTGGAACATATGAGCTAAGTCTTAAAGGAAAGGAGGGATTTGAAGATTCTGAGCCAAGAAGGGAGTGGTTATACAAAGCATATGACCCCTTTAGCAATGAAACAACAGGTACCAAACAATCAATCAGTACAAAGTGATGGGGCGGGGGTGGAGCAGGGATCACTTACAGTTTACTTATAACTGAGCACACAGCCTTACAGGATCAGAGGCTACAGCTGGAAGGGACCTTGTAGGCTACTGAATCCAGCCATTTCATTTCCCAGATGAGGAAACCAAGATAAAGGAGGCATTAAATGCCTTGCTAAAAATCCCATCGATGGGATTAGAGCTCAAGTCTGATGACTTTAGCCACTATACCACTCTACTGTGACCAAATCACTTAAGGAAAAATTCTCCATTCAGAGGGAAAAAACTCAGGCTAAAATCTTTTCTTCTCCTAATATTAGACTCCCAGATGTCCAGAACACCTGAGGATATTGCCAGCAAACTACTGGACAATCCAGTGCTGATTTGAAAAGAGAATGCATGGTGTAGTAGATGTGACTGTTAGGTAAGTGGCAAAACTGCAAGCCTCAGAATCAGGAGGACCCAAGAGTTCAAATACTGCCTAAAATACTTGGAGCTGTAAATATCTGGGCAAGTCACCTTTAAAACCCTGGACAAGTCACTTTGTCTCTCTCAGCTTCAGTTTCTTCACCTGTAAAATGGGGACAATAATAGCACCTATGTCACAGGATTATAATGGGGATCAAATGAATTGATACACATAAGGTACCTTATAAACTTAACATACTATATTGGGGCTTATTATTATTATTATTATTATTATTATTATTATTATTAGGCAATGGGTTTGCAGATTGATATTCTACCTCAGACATTTATTAGCTGTGTGATCCTAGTCAAGTCATTTAAACTTTCTATGACAGTTTCCTCACTTATAAAATTAAGGACTTGTATTTGAGGACCTCTAAGGTTCCTTTCAGCCCTAAATCTGTTATATGATTTATATCTCCCCATTTATCAAAACCAAAATCTTAGTACATCCCAACATGAGTCACTAATTTGAAGGAGTGCTGGACGAGTCAATCTCAAAAAAAACTAAAAATAAAAAAAATACGAGTGATGTCTTTCTTTGCACACTCAGAGAGTTCTGAGGTGGAAGTAAGATTTCCTGTTGGCATTTAGGTGAGGCAGGAGACCTCCTGCTGTCCTGAGCTAATCTGTCACCCAGAAAGCTAAATGGGACTTAAGTAGACCCTGCTGTGTTACTCTGCCACTTCTCCATGGAATAAGGAGATAAGTTCATTAAGGCAGACATTCCTCTACGTTAAATGATCCTTCACTCAGACTGGCTCATTACAGTTGTCAGCTTCTCTCAATCGGAGCTGCTACAATCTCGGGAAATCCCTAATGCTCCGTGTCACAGGGGATTCCTGAGATGATTACAAGAGCTCACACTTCCATCAGCTTTAAGGTTGAAAAATGTTTTGGTGGAACAACCCAAAAGATTCTCAGTGAGAAAATTAGTCTCCATGGGGAAACTGAGGCCCAGAGACTAAAAGGAGTGCCCAAGTGAGCCTCAAAGTCAGGACTTACAACTCAGGTCCTATCACTAAACTGCTGTGGTCCATACCATAGAAATGTCAGTTATTCCATTCATCGAAGCACAAAACCTCATTTGAAGGGGAGCACAGGAGCCATCTCAACCAAAATTAGGAGCTGGGGGAAGCTGGGGGCGGGGATGGAGATCCTTTCTATAACTTGTTCTAAGGGATCCCTGAGCCTCTCCTCTCCAGGAAGCAACTCACTCCCTCCATTGTTGGACAGCTCCCACCATGAGGGAGCTTTGTTCCTCACCATCTCAACAGCAAATTTGTGTCTTTACAACTGCTGCCCCATAGCTCCCAGTTCTGATTCAGTAAGCAACTGTTAAGGACCAAGGAAGTGCAAGCTGCTCCATGTTAAGCACCAAGGAAGTACAAGATGCTCCACTGTTAGTTATTCTCATGAGAGAAGAATTAAGCACTCTGAGGGAGCCCTTGTGATCTGCGAAGGAGTCACTATGGTAAAGGTGACATTTGTCCTACAAAGGTCACCCTGATGATACAGTCTCCCCCCCAAAAAAATGTTCTATATGAGAAAAGAGATTCAATGCAGATTATTTTGTCTGTCTGTCTACTATAGAAGGGGATGACTGCAAAGGGGGAAAACTATACCCCAAACATAAACTATACGCAAAGCCACAGGATATATTGATGGTTTCTGGACCCTGATGTTTAATTATGTCAAGCTTACTGGAACCACTGAGTAGACATGCATCAGTCAAAGGTCGTACCTGGTTGCCACCTCATCTAAGCAGGTAGGTTCACTTAACCTTCCCATGTGAGAAGGTGTCTTTCCATTGAGCTGTGGTGAATGAAGCCCCAGGCTTGCTGCCAAAAGACCTGGGTTTAAACCTTGGTTCTACTATTTACTGTCTGTTCCATCAGGCACTATGACATTCTCCCTGAACCTAATTTTCTCCCTTTGGGAAATGGGAATAACAACAACAATAATAATAATAGGTGTAGTCCCAATTTCATTTGGGGGTTATAAGATTCAGATGAGATAGAGAATATACGCTGCTGAACATACCAAACAATGAAGACAATATATAATATAATGAGGAAAGGGCTGGACTTCGGGCTGCTTCCTGATCGCAAAACTGATAACCTTTGCAGCCGTGAGCATGTCATTTCTGGATAAGCGTTCCATTTCTGTAAAATAAAAGGGCTGGACAAACCAGAATTTCCTAACTTTGAGTCCATGAATGTAATCTCTTTTTAGTATTCCAATAGCTGTTTCAATATAATTGGTTTCCTCTGAAATTTTATGTATTTTATTTTATGCATTTTAAAACATTATTTGAAGAAGTGGTCCACCAGACTGCTGGAGGGGCTTCTAACAAAAAAAAAAGGGGGGGGGGGAGGAAGAACCTGTGGTCAAATAGTTTTGTTGTTGTTCAAACATTTCCCTTGTCTGATTCTTTGCTAAAAAAAAAAACAAAAAACTGAAATTGGGTCACAAAGATACTAGAATGGTTTGCCATTGCCTTCACAAGTTCATTTTATAGATGGAAACTGAGGCAAACAAGGTGAAGTGACTTGCCTCTAATTACACAGTTAATATGGAAGGCTAGATTTGAATTCAAGAAGATGAGTCTTTTCTCACCTGAAGTCAATTTCTCTATCTACTGTGCCAACTAGATGTCCTATGAGAAAGTCATGAAATTCCCTAACTTCGATATTTTGTCTTAATTCCATCTCCGTAACCTTCTAAGTTCTGGGGCTCCCTCAATTTTCAGGTTTTGCCTTTCATATAAAATCCATATTCTAATTTTTTCCCAGATCAAACATTTATATTTCACATTCACTTCCAGTTCTGATATTCTGTGTGCTAGGCTATGTTCCACGTAACATTCTATGTTCTGAGATCCCCCCAAGTTCTGACATTTTATGTGCTTATATCTCTTCACATTCTGTATTCTATGGAGCACTCCCTTTTCACTCCTAAATCAAAGTCATTCAACATTTATTAAATGCCCATTATATACCAAAGGCACCTATAGCACAAATTTTATCTTCTCCACGTCTGCTTCCCTCAGCAATGAGCACAGGGCTTTCTATACAGAGTCCATCTTTTATACACACACACACACACAAATATATATATATATATTTGCTGAGGCAATTGGAGTTAAGTGACTTGCCTAGGGTCATACATCTAGGAAGTGTCAAGTGTCTGAGGCCAGATTTGAACTCAGATCCTCCTGATTTCAAGGCTGGTGCTCTATCCACTGCGTCACCTTGCTGTCCCATTTAATACATTTTGATGAATAAATAAGGCATCAAGCAACAAACATTTAAAACCCAACAATGTTAAAAATCAATAGCATCAGGAAAATTTTCAGAAGAGAAGAATCTCCGTGGCATTTCCCACTAGGTTGGACTTTGCATCACACTCCAGAAATCTCTTCATCCTGGAAGATTCCTTCAGGCCTTGAAACTCCCATCTTTCCAGAACCCTCTGCCCCAGGACCCTTCCCAATGATTGCAGGCTGAGGGGACCCCTTCTAATTATTGCAGGCTGAGGGGTATCTCTCAGAACGTCCATTGAAGGAAGGGGCTCAAACAGAAAACTTCATTTCTAACCAAGCTGCACTGCTCTGGATTTTTCCATCATCTCAACCCTCCCTCCACTTTTCAGCTTCCTTTTCTGTGTTGTCTTCCCTCATTAGAATGTAAGCCTCATGAAGGGAGGGGCAATTTGCCTCAGTTTCTTCAATGTTATCATCTTTAATATTAGCATCCACCTCCCAGGACTATTTTGAAGATCAAATGATATATCTGTAAAATGGTTAACAGTGAACCTGGCACATAGTAGGTGCTTAACAAATGCCTATTTTCCTTCCTGGGAATGTGATTTTTTTAATCTTAAAAAGTCTTATTATGAGTCAAATCTGTCCCATAATCCTTTGCCTCTGCTGAGAAGCGAGATGTGATTTCATTATCTGCCCTCTAGGACCATTGCTAACTATTGTACTTACTGGCTTCCTCATCATTTGTAGTGTTCTTCAAGTTCTGCTGATTTCACTCTGAGTCCGTTTATGAAGGATTCTAAGTTTCTCCAAATTCTATCATTTACTAGCAATGTGATTTATACTGAGATCTCCTGCTTTACTTCGGGTTCTTTTAAATGTGTTAAGCAGCATCCCTAGTTAGCGGCAGATTTAGGACCGAACCCCCAATCTAGTCTCTTAGGGGCCGACATTCTGCTCTCTATTCCAGTCTTCCTTCCTGGAGTCCCAATGTTTCCCTCCTTCAATAGCCTGAGCTCTCAGTCATCCCAGCAGAACGGGGATCAGAGACCCAGCATGACAGTAGCCAACAAGTCAGCAAAAATGGAGCCAGGATGGGAGAGATGGGAGCAGGTGTCCCATTGTGCGTGCAATTTGTAAACTGCCATGTTGCGTACTGGGGACGATTACTCAGTTCTTAATGAACACATAACCAACAAGCTGTCCAAAGAATTTATAAAAATGGTAACTATTTGGAATCTGCCACGTGCCAGAAGCAGGAGCAGAGACGAATGAGCTTTCTCCAAATGCCTGGGGGGCAAGTCTATATGGAAACTGTTAAGTAAGATTTAAGAGCCCTGTTCTAGAGTGGAAGGAACATCTTTCTTCAATAGGACAAGAGATTTTAGCTTTAGAACTAAAAGGGATCCTAGGGAGTTGTTGTGTCTATTTTTACAGATTAGGAAACTGAGGCCCAGAGATGGTAAATGGCCTGATCAAGGTCACAAAGTTTGTAGGAGGAAAAGCCAAGATTCAATCCCAGGTCAGAGGATTATAAAATCATATATTTGAAGCTGAAAAGGAACTCTGAAGTGAAATGGTTCACTCCCCATCCCAAACCTCAATTTCTTAGATGAAGACAACAGGGCACAAAGAGCTATCATTTGTCCAGAAACATACACAAGATACTAAGAAGCTTTTTTTTTAACCCAGACCCTCTGATTCCAAAGACAATTTCCTTTCTATCGCACTGCCTAGGTTTGAGTCTCAAATCTTTCCCTGATACCCTATGGGACCAAGGCCAAATCACATCATTCTTCCAGATTTGAGTATCTTCAGCTGAGAAGTGGAGGCCATAGGTATACTTCTATGTAATAAGCAAAAGGAAGAAAAAACTGGGGCTGGCCCCTCTCTCTTGCTCAGACTCCCTGCTCTCCTACCAATGTGTGTGCATGTCCTGCCCACTTATCAGATTACAATATCCTTGAGAAGAACATTTGGTTTTTACCAGTTAATTAGGATTTTTTAAGAACCTAATACATGTGCCAGGCACAGGACTAGGCACTGGGGATGA
The DNA here is from genome assembly GCA_023553655.1 of Myrmecobius fasciatus. Lineage (NCBI taxonomy): Eukaryota > Metazoa > Chordata > Mammalia > Dasyuromorphia > Myrmecobiidae > Myrmecobius > Myrmecobius fasciatus. Next base: position 5,997 of record JAJPUD010029935.1, read on the forward strand.
TACAAGGACAAGGAATAAGAGGAGCTGACCTTCCTGTGAGGGAGATACCACACCTCCCTACTCTCAAGACAGCTTCCAGAGCCTGGACCAGAAACCTTGCCCCAGACATTTGAACCCTTTCATCTCCAGTCACACATCAGTGACTGCCCCAACCAGATCTTGATTTCAGGCAGAGCCCAACCATCACTTCATTCACTCTCCCTGGTGCTCAACTCCTCAGCTCTTTCACCCTTCTTCTCCTCCCACCCCTGCTCATGTTCTAGAACCACAACCAATCATTTCTGCCACTGTTCCTCAGAGGAGAAGAGTCTACACCCCTCAGAGCCCTGCTCTTCAGCCTTGTAGTTTGCCATCTCCAAGTGTCTTTCCCTCATCACTAAATACAGTGTCTTATCTCCTCTGACTATTGCTGGCTTACTATGTATATCCAGTGCACTTAGGACTGTGTCTGGAACATAGCCAAGGACTTTTCATTCATTTATTCATTCATACACATGGTAAACATATGCAAAATAAATTCATTGTACTTGGGAGGGCAATAGCATCAGGGGTGATCAGGAAAGTTTGCATGAAGATCTTTGTATTCAAAGCACACGTATGAAGACTCCTATATTAGCACATTTTACAGAAGGGGACATTGAGGCAAAGTTTTAACATATACTTCTTAACTAGTATTTATATAACCATAAGTTTTCCAAAGCCTATTATGTTATCCTATTTGATCTTCACGATAACTGCATGAGAGGTGATCTTCATGATAACTGTATAATAAGAGACCATTTTACAAATGAGGAAACTGAGCCTGAAAGAGCCAGTAAATGTTTAAGAGAGAATTTGAAGCCAAGTATTCTTAGCTCCAAGTCCAACACTATATACTATACTATCAATAATCTTGTGAACATCAGAGTATAAGAAAAAATAAGTAGATTAGATGCATTTGGGAAATACAAGACAGAAGAGGTAGCACTGTCTCTGTAGTTTGAATCCCAGGGGAAGGCTCCAGCTTGGGAAAGGAGAGGGGATCAGCAGCAGTGCAGATGGCAAGATACCCAAGGTCAGTGGCTAAATGGGATGGATATACACTTTATATACAGATAAAGAGCCCGCTTGAATTGTCAATAGCTTAATCATTTCTTGTAGCAGAACTGTCACTACCAGTATTTGTCATATGCTTAGGTTCAGCAGAGGACATAGAATATTTCCACCAAAGTGGACAAACAATTCATCCGTATCTCAGAGTTTTACGATAATTGTCTGGGACACCGAGAGGTTAAGTGACTTTCACTCAATCAAAGGATTCATACAGTATATGCTGGGGGTGGTGCTATTGACATCATCTCAAGATTCTAGGTTTATTTCTATCAAAAGAAAGCTATCGTGAGCCTATGTTAGGGTGTGATATATATCCAAGTTATCTGAGTGGTGGAAAAATATCAGACTAGGAAGTTAAAGACTCATGTACTTGCTTGGGACCATGAGGTATCCATAACGGTTTACTCTAATTCAGATTTTGATCCATGTTGGCTGTGTGTCCCTGGACAAGTCATTAGCCCTAAAGTATTCTAGGAAACTCTTTAAGATTAGAAGTTGGAGAAAAGGTGTGACCTACATTGGTTGAAGGAGTTTCCTCACCTCAGAGTTCCCCATACCAATATCCCTATCCCAACATGTGCCATATATGACACTAGGCTCTAGAAATACAAAAAAAAATGAGAAACTATAATAATCCTTACTTTCAAGAGGTTGTGGAAATAACATATAAATAGATAAATACAAAATACTTTAAAAAATAGTGGGGCAGGACAGAGAATGAATAATTGAGAGGGAGTATGGTCTAGAGGACATAGAATTGGCCTCTGAGTCAGGAATACCTAGTCACAAGTTCCATATCTGAGGCCTACTTAATGTTGGCCAGATCATTTAACCTCTAAGTGTCCCAGGCAATAAATGTTAAAGAAAAAATTCTGAACTGTATTAATGTTGAGTCAGCTCCTCACCCAGAGCTCCCTACAGATGAAATCACCAGCCTGTTCAAAAATCAAGAACAAGACAAACAAAGCTAACAATAGGGGAAAATAAGGAACAAGTGGGATGTTCACTGACTCAGAATATCCTCACAGTCAGAAACACCCTGCATCCTCAAAAGAGACAGCAACTAGAAACTCTCTTCCCCAAGAGTCAGATGTTCAGAGCACCTCCCAAGAGACATGCTTCTGCTCTGCCTCCGAGCCCATTAAGAGGACCAACACTCATGGGGAAATCAAGATGAAATGTAACATGTTTCTAGCTTAGTACTGGGTCAGGTGCTAGGGGACTGAGCCATCAGTGAATTGACACAATTTCAGAGCCTCACTGTCCTAATTATATGACAATCTGTCATCTCAGAAATGGAGTTGGGGCTTGGCTTATGGCAGGGGATATGGAGAACAGGAGGGATACAACACAGGGGAAGGATGTAAACCAAATTCATGTTTAGGGTAGGGACCAGACATGGTGACTTTTCAGATTCATTTCCAGTCTGGGAGTCTCTGACGCTATGACACGGGTCCAGCCTAACTGGGGAAGGTTGGCATGGGATTTGAAGTAAGAAAACCCGTATGGTCGACCTCACACTAGTAGCACGATTCCTAACAAATCAAAGAAGTGCAAGATGTTGGCGTTAGCTCAGAGGCCATCTGCTCTGCCCCCTGCCAGAAAGAGAATCTTCTCTTCAACATATGGGATAGGTAGCCATTTAGCCTCTGAATGATGGGAAATCTCTGTAAGTCTCATGTCCTTTTTTTCCATCTTTAAAAAGAGGATGAATTTGACTGAAATCGTCTCGAAGGTACTTTCCAACTCTGAGTCCATATTAGTAGGCCACAAAGCAGAATAGAAAGAGTGCTACATTTAGATGTAGAGGACCTGGCTTGAAATCCCAGGCCTGATACTTGTTACTTAGTTAATAATAGTAATATTAAAAGTGATGATAATATTTATATAGCACATTAAGGTTTGAAAAGTGATATACATATATGCATTTATGCATTATATATCTGTGTATGTATATGTGATTCCCATTTTACAGATGGGAAAACTGAGACTTAAAGAAAGTTACCGTTTGGCCAAGGCCACCCAGCCAGTCCATGTCTGAGTCAGGATTTAAACTTAGAAGTCTCTGACTCTGTCTGGCACTCTATCTACTGTGCCATCTCACTGCCAACATCAGACATGTCAATTAATCCTCTCTGAGTCTCATTTTTTCAGCTATAAAATGGGAGAACTTGACTCAAAGGCATTTAAGAACTCTTTTAGCTCTGAATCTATGATCCAGATGGACCATGCCATCTCTGAACCTTAGTTTTTCCATCAGTAAAATGGGGATCATAATTCTCAATCAACCTACTGATAGATTTGTTCTCTGGAGTCTTTGGAGAGGTAAAGATATGAGAATTATTAAAGAGGTTGGCATGGCAACTAAAAGTCCAGGTTTGTGGTCAGGATGACTTGGCTTCAAGTGTCACTCCCAGTGCATTGTTGGGATTGTCTGAGTAAAGATCACCTAACTCCTAAGGACCTCCAGACAATTATTTTAAAATTAAGATACATAGAGCACCAGCCCTGAATTCAGGAGGATCTGAGTTCAAATTTGGATCCACTTAACACTTCCTAGCTGTGTGACCCTGAGCAAGTCACTTAAGCCCAATTGCCTCCGCAATAAATAAATAAATAAATAAATAAGTCACAGATGAATTGTCTATCTTGATGGAAGATATTTATACACTGGCAGCTCGCTATACCCATGTAGCAACAAATTTTTATTAAGGACCTACTAGGTGTCAAGCCCTTGCTACTATGTATTGTTGATATGAATACAAATGCAACACGATCTTGGCTTCAAAGAGCTTAACATTCTACTGGAGGAAATTGTATCCACAGATTTTGTTGATATGCATTTGTTTCAGTCTTGCATAACTCTTTCTGACCCCACTGGGCATTTACTTGACAAAGATATTGGAGTGTTTTGTCATTTTCTTCTCCAACTCATTTTACAGATGAGGAAACTGAGGTAAACAGAATTAAGTGACTTATCCAAGGTCATTCAGCAAGTATCTGTATCTGAAGTATCTGAAGCTAGATTTGAACTCAGGAAGATGGATCTTCACGACTCTAGGCCAAGCATTCTCTCCATTATGCTCTTGTCCAGAGATAAGCAGATAGATAGATAAATAGAAAGATATATAGATAGCATAAATGTATAAGATACTGATGAGGAAGGAGACACTAACAGCTAGGTAACAACAATAACAGCACCTTTATTTTACTTTTAGATGTATAAATCATTTTGTATGTTGTACAAAAATGAAAGTTGAACTAAACTTTGAAGAATAGCATCTAGGTGGTTGCAATGGGTACAGCATCAAAACTGGAATCAAGAAGATTTACATTCAATTCTGGTCTTGGACACTTACTCCCTGTGTGATGCTGGGCAAGTCACTTAAACCTGTTGGTCACATTTTCCTTATCTGTAAAATGAGTTAGAGAAGAAAATGGTAAACCCCTCCAATATCTGCACCAGGAAAACTTCAAATGGGGCTATGAAGAGTCATACCATTAAAAAAAAGATAGACTACAAAGGGTTCTAAGAGATCAGAGTCAGGAAAAGGAGTATATTCTAGGTACAGAGTATATCCTGTTGCAAAAGTATGGAAATGAGAATTGTTCTGTGTTAGGAACACCAAAAAGACCAAATTGAACGGAAGATCAAGTGAATAAATTGGAATAATTTATAAAAAGTGGTCTAAAATAAGTGATGATTATCATCACCTTTGGCAATGGCCGAAATGGCTGAGCCTTTGTTTGGCATCGTCTTCCTAAAATTAGGTGCTCCTAGACCATGGGTAGACTTCACGGGGCACATGAACTTCAGAATTTTCTTAATTCCATTTTTATCTTCACTAACGTTTGGTTTTCTTTGTCATTCTAAGCATAGGTTTTACACACAAGAAAGTTAAGGATCCTTCATCTAGACATTCACAAACACCTGTCCCTCTCTATTCACTGGCAAGTTTTCCATGAAGTGAGATAATATATGGGAAAATGCTTCAAAAAGAAGCAAACACCATATGAGTGCACAGTATGTATATTAGCATGTCTGGGTGCAGACCTGAATGGGGAAACAAAACCCAACCACCTAGCATTGAGCAGTCCAGGCATACTGCTGACTTGTTAGGACAACAGGAAACTTGTAACACTTTGATTTTTTCTGGCCCACATTCTATATCCGATCAGTTGGAGAGATCCTTGTTCCTGCTGTGTCTCCCACCTACCTAGCCATCTCCTCTTTTCCATTCCCAAGGTGAACCTGAGCTCATGTGCTCTTTAGCTCTTAACTGGACTAATAGCTCATATTTCTCCAGTGCTTAAATGTTTGTTAAGGGTTTAATGTATATTATTATCTCATTCAAATGTCATAAGAATCTTGAGTGGATGTCCTACAGACTCTTAAAAAATCCAGTCTAAGGAACCAATATCTTCTTTCCTTCCCCTAAAGATCTATGCCTTTGACCCTGGGATGAAATATGGAGCAGGTCAGCAGCCCACACAGGCTTTTGGAGGCAAGAAGTAGAGCGAAAAAAATGTATCAAATTAAACTGGCTGCTTAACAATGGGGAGGCAAAATATAATTACTGAGACTGGAAATATGCCAGGATACACAATGAGGGAGGAGCAAACAGAAGGAGGTTCTCTCCTTCCTCACAAATTGCTCCCAGTGCTTTGGGATCAAGACTATAAAACCCCCAAGTACAAATCACTGCAAAGGACCATAGGATCCCAGGATTCACAACTGAAATAGAGAATGAATTTATCCTACATATAACTAGACAAAATTGCATGTTGAAGTCCCGTTGGACTCCAAATTCTCAGAAAACAAGGATTGTATTACCTTTTTATTTTATATTCCCGGCACTTAGAATAATGCCCGATACATAATAGATATATTATAAATATTTACTGACTGAATGAATCAATGGGAGAAAGAAGGTATTTATTAAATATTTACTACACCACCACCACCACCACCACCACCACCACCACCACCACCACCACCACCACCACCACTACTACTACTACTACTACTACTTACTACTACTACTTACTACTACTACTACTACTACTACTACTACTACTACTACTACTACTATTACTGCTTACTACTACTACTATTACTGCTTACTACTACTACACTAAACTCTTTGGAATATCCATTCTTGCCTTCAAGAATCTTAGATTCTAATGAGGGAAACAACTACATGGGAATGGTAGCTATGGAATATATTAGTTTGTAAACTTCCCAGAGAATAGATTGAGACTGTCATTCCAGAAGCCATGACATGGATGATGTGAACTGGGAAAGGATTAGAGACAGGAAAGGGGATTAGGTAGGTGGTAAGAAACTTAAGAACTAAAGTGAATCATTTTTTCCAGTCTGGACCTAGATGTGGTAGGGAACCAAGGCAATCACCAACAAGCACAATGAGAAACCCGAGTCATGAAAGGCTCACATTCTCCATAACAGACATTATCCATCAAAGATCTTGACACTTCATAATCAATACTCCTTCTCCAACAATGCATGGCATCTCTCCTGTTGGTGCCAACCTAGTCTAGTGAAAACACAATGCCCCCCTAGAGGCCATATGATGGAGAATACAATGATACATGAGACTTTCACAAAAATTATCACTGCCTATGCTCTGTGGCTTCCAAAGACATTTTCTGCATCCCAGTAATCTGTGTCTTGTTTACAAAAGGACATGTCCACAAAGGCTTCTTTTAATGCAGGGCATCAAATATGGAACATTATGGCAGCTAAGGCATCCTGGGGAAGGGTGGGGCCACTGGAAGCAGAGGGTGGGCAGCAATAGCTCAGGTGACCAATTTCCCCATCCCTTTCCAAAGGAGAGTGTCAAGAAGGAAGTCCATGCTCCAAAGTTCTATCCAATCTCCTGGTAATGGTTGATATTGCAAGGAAGAGCTGATTGGTACCCCCAGGCTCAAGAGAAGGCAGTATGGTAAAATGAAAAAAGGTTCCTGTGGAATCAGAGGAGCTGGATTCAAGTCTTTTTCTGACATTTGCTCCATGGCAAGTAGCATAACATCCCTTCAGCAAAACAAGATGATATAGATTATAGATGGCCACCGATGTCTTTTTCAGCCCTAAATCTACAATTCCCTCATCCTTCATGTGTGAAACTTTGCTAGTTATACTGTGCTCAGTCGACCTTAAGATTTGTGGACCATTGTTTACATTAAGGATAGAGTAATGGACAGAAGACCAGTCTCAAAGCAAGGAAAACATAGGTTCAAGTCTTATTTCTGATGCACAATTGACTTGTGACTCTGGGCAAGCTGCTTAAACTTTCAGATTTCTGGGCAACTAAGTTATAGAGAAAGTGATGACCTGCATTGTTAGAGGGACTTTCCTCACTTGGGAGTTCCCTATACCTATGAAATCACAGCTCTCATCTCTACTCTTGTATCATTG
>JAJPUD010029936.1:0-13523 GCA_023553655.1 Myrmecobius fasciatus
CCCTGCCCCCTGACTTTCTTTAGTCTGAGCTGAAATCTCATTCTTTGGGAGAAATCTTTGCCAATCCTCCTTAATGCTCTTGGTTTTTTTTCTGTTGATTATCTTTTGTTTATTTTAAGTATATTTTCTTTGTTCACTGTTGCATGTATATTGTCTCTTCTATTTAGATTGTAAACTGAGAACAAAGGCTGTCTTTTGCTTTTCTTTTGTATCTCCAGCACTTAGCACTATGCCTGCAGAGGAGGCACAGAGAAATACTTATTGATGCTGTGTGTGTATATATACTTTTGAAATTTGCTAAGCATTTTAGAGAGGATAATTGTGTTGCTAAATTATTATTAAATTAAAAGTTATGCTATAGTTGATCACTAAAAGGCAGTTGACTGCACTTTAAAAGACAGATTGATCCTTTTTTGTATTGGTTTACTCTTCATGTTACAGATTTTTATCTTCTGAGTTCCAAATTCTGTCCTTTATATACAATTTTTAGTGCATTTTAGATAGATATCTAGTTAATCAATATGCAAAACTTGTTTTGAGACTTCAAGTCAATGTTTCCTCATTTCTTCACCTTCTGATTTTATTGGACATTATAAATTATCTGATTAAAAATATTAAACTTGACTTAATTTATAAAGGCAAAAACTTGCATTAGTACTGTTGTGTGTGTGCAGCTGCAATATTCTTTTTTAAAAAATGATTTTTATTTGTATTTTTTTCCTCAGTAGTATCTTATTTTTTCAAATATATGTTAAGGTAGTTTTTTGTTCATTTGTTTTTGGTTTTTTTCTGAGGTAGTTGGGGTTAAGTGACTTGCCCAGGCTCACACAGTTAAGTAGAAGAGTCAAGATCACATTTGAACTCAAGTCCTGACTCCAGAGCTAATGCTCTATCTACTGTTCCACATAGCTGCCCTCAATTGTAACATTGATAACAAAGAGCTACTTTTTCTTAATATTTTCTGCTCTTAAACCTGTTGGAAGGAAAATCTATCTGATGCAGTGGATTGAATTTTGGGCTTATCTCTGATCTTTCACTTATCTTTTCTGTGTCTTAGTTTTGTTGTCTATAAACAATGAGAAATAAAAAGTAGAGTTCCTATTTCTACCTATGTAAAGTGTTTTGTAAAACTTCATGTTATCCAAATGTCAGCTATTGTTCCAGTCATTTTTTAATTAAAATGTTTAAACTTAGACCTTTGCCAGTTATCTGTGAACAGGGCTATGCCAAACAAGTCTTAAAGCACTTAAACAATTCTGTTTCTTTTTGAACATAAAAAGCTTTATAATCCAGAATTTCCTTTAATTTTAGTAGTGAGATGATACCCATTCTCCAGCTAAATGGTATGTACATTTAGTGCTACCGAAGTTAAATCTAGTCTAAAAGACTAAGGCAAAAGTGTACTAATGGGGACCAGGACTTTTGTTCAATAAAATTAGGCCAGAATAACACCATTTTAGTTTAATGTGCTAATTTCTAGTCTTTGTGAGCTAATCTTTTAGTTATTACTAGAAAAAAAAAAGGGCTAAAAGCCTTTGTCTGAAATTTTTGCACTTGTAATTTGAAAAGGTCTCACTGTTAGCTAAATGAGATTAATAAAATAGATGATCTATTGCAGAGTAGTCAAACACTACATTCCTAAGCCAGATAAACATAATTGGAAAATATTTAACAAAATAAATAAGAAGGCAATAAAACAGATAATATTACATTTTATAACAAAGTAAGTATGTGGCCTTAGGGCTCCTTAGGGCCTTCCCAGCCCCTGTTTGAATTCAAGTTTAACCTCAAACTAGTTGTATGGTTCTGGGCAAGTGACTTAATTTTCCTTGGTTTCATATTTCTCATCGATAAAATGGGAGGTTTGGATTACATGGTCTCTTTTCAACTCTAAATCTTAAGCTTCTGAAAAAGAATTTTGAATATTAAATTTGAATAGAAAGCTATTATAGTAGAATTGCAAGGCTCCATAGGCCTATTTTCTCATTTTTCCTTAATCTTATAATAGATGTAGGATGGGAGGTCAGCCATTTACTCTCTCATCTCCTTAATTCCCTCATTTGTAAAAATTGTATAAAACTATTTGCCATTTATGCCAAATGATTGTAGTGAAGATTGAATGAGGTCAAGAGTATACAGTTATGTTATTGATACATTTTGATCATACCTATTTAGTTGGGGAGGATGCTGTCTTGGTGTCTTGAGAGACTAGGAATAGTCTGTCAATATGTATAAATTAGGTCCTAAACTCTTTTTGAGAGTCTTTGTTGAACTATTTTTGCTTTTTAAGGCTTTTGGACTAGCTGGAATACCCCCAAGAGCAATGTTGAGGGGTAAGAGGAGTCCCGTGGTTTAGACAATAATGTCTTTGACTCTGGATTCCCTAATGCTTCTTGTTTTATATGAAGTTGGAGGGAGAAGTCTTTCTCCATAGCTCAGGTGGAAAAGCTTGATGTAACAGTAGAAAACTGATAGCAGGGGGAAATAATAATTATCTGTGTTGTGCTTTAAAGGTTGCAAGACACTTTACATACAGTATCTCATTTGAGCTTCACAGTATCTAGTAGGTTGTTCAGAGATAATAATCCTGATTTTCCAGATGAGGATACTAAACGAAGGGAATAATTTTCCTTGTACAATATATCTAGTGAGTATCAGAGAGCCACAGGATTTTCAGGTATAAAAAGCTTGCAAACTTATTCCCTCTGATTTAAAGTTTTTTCACATGGCAATAACAGATTTTAGCATTTAGTGGCCTTAGAACTCAGCTAAGTACCATTCTCTTTGTAGTTACAGACGCTGGGACCTGTAAACTGAGACACTACACCCTGGGAGCTTGCATACTGAAGCTGTTAAATAGTGTAGCATCACTCCTGTAGAACTGGCTTGGGCAGCTAAACTAGTCAAGTGTAGGCCCCCAGGGACTCCATGGGAGTAGGAATAACAGTCAAGAGAAAAGGGAGGACTTTAGGGCAGACTCTCCTACAGTCTCCTTGTTCACTTCTTAGAATCATAGAGTGGGGCTTCTTAACTTTGATGTATATGGTAGACGCCTTGGGGAAGTCAGTGGGGAAGGATCTTCCAAAGGATCATGTTTTTAAATGTTTATTTTAATGTGTATTTTACATAGGATCATAAAGGAAACCTGTAATATTTTCCCCTGTCTGAATTCACTGACCCTCTGAAATTGATGCATGGATCCCTTGGGGTGGAGTGAGGTACAAAAACTCCTTTGCAAACCTTAAAAAGTTATATAAATATGTACTTATTATCATCAATGATTTGCAATCAAACAATGCCATCAATTGGATCTAAGACTGGAAAAGGAAATAGGATACAAGAAGAGCAAGTGATAAAAGATGAACTGCCCACATGCATCATTTGTGCTACTCAGTGCTGAGAGACATGAAGGAAGATGCCCAGCATGGAGACTAGACTCTCTAGGAAGGGAGTGCACAAACAATGAGGGGAGAGTGGAATATTGGGTTTAGAGCAAGGAAGACCTGGGTTCAAACTCTGCCTTGCTGTACTTAATTGTGTGGGTTTGCAAGTCACTTAATCCTCCAGGTGCCTCCAGTATCTGCCTAGGACTTCCTGAAATAATAGAATTTTGGTGGAGGGAGTTCCTTATGTTGATAGTGTTTATACATGAAAAAAGAGATAGCATGTAAGGCATGAATGGATTGGGACGTGCCCCATGCAATGGAGAGCTTCTTTGAAGGCATCCTGGCTCCCTCCATATGCAAATGTTAAATCATGTACAATATCTATCACATATAAGAGTTTATAGGAAATGAATTAATATTTACTGAAATGATCTCTCTTTGTTTAAATGGATCTCTGGTAATATATAGAGTCCACTCTTCATAGATGACAGAATCATTTAAAAGATCTCTTGATTTTGAAATCTGTAATGGCAGGACTTGCAACATAACCTCCTTAGAATTCTTCTAATAATAGAGACAAAGAAGTTAATTACTTATACATGCTTCTTTGTAATTAGAAGAAGGTGACAAATGTAAAAGAATAAATGATTTATTTTTGGATTAAAACAACAAACAATTTCTAAAAGTATTTTGTTTGGATGCTGGTGATAAAATAAAGGAAAATGGTCCTTGTCTTCAAAAAGTTTATAATCTAAGAGAGGAAAACAGCATGTATTGTTGAGGGATGGGTAGGGAAGGAAGAATATTTTGATTTAGGAAATCAGGATTAGTGAGTAGGGCCATAGGGCATTTGATTGAAAATATACTTTATAGAAATGATAGTATTGAGATAGCATGAGATGAGGGGAGGCAGAACAACCTGCTGGGGAAACTAGGGAAAACTAAAAATGGAGAATTCTGGCCAGTCAAGAGTTCAGGATGGCAGGGTAGGATCTAGAGTTCTCAATCTGGAGCTGAGGCACATGCATTTTGTGAAAAATGGATTCTCCTTTGTACATTGCACTTCTAATTTCATTTTGACTCCTGTGGCAGTCTACAGTTGGGCAGGGACTCCCTCCAGTGGCTTTTGGCTTCCTGGTGGAAAAAAAATTTCTCTACCTCTGCCTTCAAATACTTGGAGAAATGGACATTTTTATGAGTTCTATGCCTCCATTATAGAAGTGCTTTGGAAGTTTAGTACTTAAAAAAAAGTTTTTTGTTAGCATAGACATGCAGTGGATGCTGAGTTTGATCCTTGATTTGTCAAAAATAAAGCTGTTCGCTGAATATGGATATTGGACAAAGGAATTTTCTCACATTTATATAATTTTATAATTGCCTTTATATTTTAATTAATGGAATTGAGAATGCAAAGCAGTATAATTCCAGAGGAATATTCGAATATTCTTGCTACACAATAATTTTCATATTAGTGTAATTTTTTTTTTTTTTTTTTTTTTACACATATAGCTATCCTTAGATTGCTATTGCTTTCCGGAAAGGGCTGAAGGATTTTAACTCTGGAAAGATGAATACGCTTTAAAGTGTCAGGATGTAACCATTTAATTTATAATTAGATCTTTAAAAAAAAAAATCAGAATTTTAAGTTGTTGTGGTACTGAAGTTTTAAAATGTAACTTCAGTTTGGTACACTTAAAAAAGTTTTTTATAGGTCTCCAGGCTTGAAATGCATTTAACTATTCTTATATCTGTACAAATCCCTCAGATTTAAGCTTCTCAGGGGCCAGAAATGTTTGTTTATTCTTTTGTTTTTATACACCCAGCACATAGATAGTTGCTTTAAAAAATTTTATTGTTTCAATAGAATAGGATATTGAAATTTTGAAGATATACAATTTCAACAAAATATACAAAATTCAATATATAAAGCTATATATTGAATATGGGTATTTATATACTATGTTTATAGTATATAATATATATTTTGTAGGTATATAACGTGAAATTTGTTTTTAAAAATTTTTTTGTGACTTTTAGAACTGAAACCCTCCAGTCTTTACATTTTACACAAAAAGATAAGGTATTCAAATTTCAAATGCACAAAAGCAGTGTTTGAAGTTGATGAGTATTCTGTTTCTTCTTTACTAGGTAAAAGGATGTGTGCAAGGTACAGCTGTAAGACCTTAAGACAGACGGACAGTCAGTGGCAAGAGCATCACAACGGATGGCATTTGACTGTGAAATTCCACTAAATGTTTGGATCCCAGAGAATTGAGAAAAGGAGCCCATCTGAAGAGAGGAAGTGACATATGTTCTCCTGCCACACCATTGATGGAGGACACATGGGTAGCGGAATGGCAGATCACCTTTCTTTTTAAATCTTTGGAGAATTCAATTTTAATTTTTTCTGGAGTCACTTTAGCACATTCTCTCCAGGCTTTTCTCATATAAGCGAGACGCAGTTGTTGAATGTTAAGATTGGCAAAAATGAGTGCTGAAGGATATCAATATAGAGCCTTGTATGAGTATAAAAAAGAACGGGAAGAAGATATTGACTTGCATGTGGGGGATGTATTAACTGTGAATAAAGGGTCCTTAGTAGCCCTTGGATTCAGTGAAGGGGAAGAAGCAAAGCCTGATGAAATTGGTTGGCTAAGTGGCTATAATGAAACAACAGGGGAAAGAGGGGACTTTCCAGGAACTTATGTAGAATATATTGGAAGGAAAAGAATTTCACCTCCTACACCAAAACCTCGTCCACCCCGGCCCCTTCCTGTAGCTCCGGGCTCTTCAAAACTGGAAACAGATAATGAGCAACAAGGTCAGTATTGACATGTTCTTGCTGACTAACTCTCTGTTAAAGACAGCTATTAAATTTGCATTTGGTCATTAAACCTGGGACATTATGCGTCATTTCATTCCCATAGTATCTTCAACTAAAGGCCTTGTGTGAGAACTATGGTCATCATTATTACAAATCTAGGAATGGGGATGTTTTATGTTATGTTAGTAGAAATGCTACTTAGTACGTGGGTGTGTTTAAAATATTTTATATTTAAAATGCTTTCTATCCTGTCACAGTGGGTTGCAGTTCTTGGAACTCTCCAGAGGAAACATTAAATGCTTTCTCAGTCATCAAGCTTTTATTAACTGCTTATTATGTGCTAGGCAATGTGCTAAGTACAGAGGATACAAAGAATAGTGAAACAACAATATTTCTGCCCTCAAGGAACTCATTTTCTAGTGGGAAACAACATGCAAAAAATGAACATAATATAAAATGTGAATTGAAATCTCAGAGAGAAAGCAATTCTTACTGTAAAACTTATGATATTTGGCTAAACAGGAATCTTAGAGGTGGCAGCCTTTTTAAAGTTAGCCATATTTATCATTAGAGTATTTGTATGGGAAAATATAAAGAGTAATAAAATGACCACAGAATCCAGCACAGAAGAAACCATTGTTTTTCTAACCCTCTATCTACCTTTTGGTTTCCTGTCCAAGAATGCTGTGGCTGAAACACAATCCTGTAGTTAATATAAATGTAGAGGCTTTATTTTCCTTAAATGCAGTTTTTTTCCATGGTATTAATATATATATTCTAGTTGGGTGACGTGTGGAAAAAACTTTGCTTTAAAAAAATTTATGACCAAAGTCACTTGGACTCAGACTGTTTATCAGAGATTGATTGCTATTGGCTTTTTACTAAACCAAAGTAGAGTTATAGTTTCTGCCTTGCCAGCTTTGTGGTTTAAGGCTTAGATTTTTTTATTGTTGCTTCACATAGGAAAGAGCCTCCCACTTGGACAAACATTGTAAAATTAATTTGTGCCATGCTAGGATATCTCAAGATAATTTTTGTGTGTTCTACTTTTTTTTCATCCTTTGATTAAAAAAAGGAAGTATGTTTGCCCAAGTTGCATAATGAGTTACACCGTGTGTGATGTCGCAATAACACTTATGGAAGAAGTTCTAATGTTGCTAATGTTGGGCTATACTTCCACTAATAATAATTTATTCTGTCACTGACCAAATCAAGTGGATGAAAGTGGAAGTAAAGGAGGATAAAAACTACTTTTGAACCCAGTTATTTTAGTAATCTGGAGTGGTGGGATAGGAAAATTAAAAAAAAAATGTAAGAGTCATAGAAATTTGCCAAATCTTTAATAAAATCTACTAAGGCATGCCAGAAGTTGTTTTTCTTAAAAGAAGATGCTGCTTCCTTAAACAGTGTAAATTTATACAATTAAGTTTAAGTAATGCCCACTACTAATCACAGAGCTCATTTCTATTTGCATGTAAGTAAAAAAGTAATGACTTAGCAGTAAATATTAATCTCAGACTGCTATTAATTCCACTGCCTATCTAAAGATATTTATCTGTTTATATGAATCTACTGTGCAAGCTGCTATTTATTTGAATTCAGATTTAAAAAAAATTGAGTAGAATAGTTTTTCCCAATTATTTTTTTTTCTTTATTAAAGCTTTTTATTTGCAAAACATATGTATGGGTAATTCTTCAACATTGACCCTTAAAAGGGTTTCCGTTACAAATTTTTCCCCCCTAATCCCCACTCCTTCCCTAGATGTCAGGAAGTCCACTACAGGTTAATTATGTTAAAATACTTGATAAATCAAATATATGTATACATATTTCCACATTTATCTTGTTGTGAAAGAAAAATTGTTATCTACAAGAAAAAAAAATATGAGAAAGGAAACCCAATGCAAAGCAAACATCAATAGAGAGCATGAAAATGTTATGTTGTCCACATTTCATATTCATTGTCCACATTTCATATCCCTCTCTCTGGGTGTATATGGCTTTCTTTACTGAACAAGTGGAACTGGTTTGAAACATTTCATTGTTGAAGAGAGCCATGTCCATCAGAATTGATCATCGTATAGTCTTGTTGTTGCCATGTATAATGATCTCCTGGTTCTGCTCATTTAGTTTAGCATCAGTTCATGCAAGTCTCTCCAGTTCTCTCTGAAATCATCCAAGCAGAATAGTTTTTAATAGAAGTACTTGAAGTTGGAAAAGGAGCTAGTGTTCCATAATATATACAACCTTATTTTGAAAAGGAGGGATGGAGTGGGTTGGAGGGAGCTATTCATGAAAAATCATATTTACATAGAAAGATTTGTCAAGAGTAATTCCAGTAAAGTCATTAAGAAAATTACTGTCAGCAGTAATTTTAATTGACAGCTCTGACTCCCAAGTATTAATATAGGGTTTTTTGTTTAATTATGCCCAACCCTTTTTAACCCCATTTGAGATTCTCTTGGCAAAAATATCGGAAGTGGTTTATTTTCTTTTCCAACTCTTTTTCCAGATGAGGAAACTGAGGCAAACAGTGAAGTGACTTGCCCAGGGTCACACAACTAGTCTAAAGCCAGATTTGAACTTATTAAAAAAAGGAGTTTTCTCACTTCTTTCTCACAGTCCTGGTGCTCTTTCTACCATGCCACATAGCTGCCCATAAATATAGTTAGGTTGACCTTAATGTAATAGAAATAAGTCTTTCCTGATTGGTTAATAAATTTTATTTCTCATTTAAAATTATCCTTTATTATTTCACTTTATAATTTATAGTACTAATTAAAATCACTAATTTAAAGTCACAGGAAATTGATTTTCTTTGTCTTAAAAAAGTCACCAAAGAAAGGTACAGATTGATAAGTGTAATAGTGTAAGAGAGAAAATAAATATTAAAAAAAAATGAGGAAGAAACACAAGTAAGTTTGGTAAGAAAGGGGGAAGAGGTGCAATGATAATTCAATAGTATTAGTGAAAAACCAGATTATTATGGAAAATAGGCCAACAGGAATGAATTTTATGCATGTTAGCAATTAATAATAAACTAGTTAGTTTCCTTTCTGCTAAACATATGTATTTTGCTTGAAAACATATCAAAGTGACGAACTGAAAGTTAGGGAGGATAAATAACCTCTTTTTCTTCATTGTAACATGTAATTATTATTTAGCGTTCATGTCTCTTCCCTCTCTCATTTGTGACCATATGTATTCAGTTTAATTCAGCCAATTAGCCACATTTACTATGGGCAAGGCACAGGAATGTAAGTAAAAACAAAGATAGTGCCTAAAGAGGCTTACATTCTAATGGAGGAAGACACTTTAAAAAGGAAGGGGGAGAGGAAGGTACCCAGTATGTGGGTGTTATGGAAACCTTGGGATTGAAGTGTGATGAGTGATGAAGAAAAAACTGCTCTGAGTACTTTGGATGTGTAAAGATATTGAGGGCAAAGACCAGGTATAGAACTCCTCATTATTGATCAGGGTATCTTACAAAATTCTGTCATAAATAGTAATGGATCATTATAATAAAAAAGATGAATCTATGATTTGGGCTGCATGTTAATTTTGTATGTGTTATATTCTGCAGAGCATTGTTACTATTTTTTTTAAGTGTTAACTTTTGGCTAGAATCCTTTTCAATATGAGAGATTAGACATTGTTGGAATATAAAAGTCTTTCTGAAAATGCATGTAGCTAAGGGAGTATTATGTCTCAAAGCAGGGATGGCCATTTTGAGTTCTGAGTTAACCTTCATAATTGGGTACACATTTAGCATGTGATGTGTGAAACTATATAAGACTACAATAGCTCATTTTGTTTCCTCGAATCCTTTTTTTTTTTTCATTCCCTAATATCATTCCCTTTCAGTAGTTACCATTGTTTTCCTTTTTTTGAGGATTTGCAGGCCTGAAACCCAGATCTGAGCTATTATATTAGCTCTTCCCTAATAAGTACTCAGGATATTATCTATCTCAAGTATTTACGTTGGTGAGAAATCTCACTGTACCACTTAAGCATAGTGAATGGAGTGTGTGTCATGGTAAAAATCTACTGACCTGAATAAAGATGGTCCTAGGCTAGTAATGACTAGGGAAGGGGTAAGGAAAGCACATCATTTTTTCTCTTTTCCTTCCTTTTTATAGGTGGTTGAGAACTTTACTTTTAACTTAAATCTTTCATCTCTTTTTTTCCCTTTTGAGATAAGAGAAACTTTAGTTGAGTTAGCTTTTCTTTCCTTTTATATCGAATACATAAATAAAAATTAGAAGTTGCCCTATTACCAATGACAGTATTTATGCTCTTATCAGTAACTGGTTGTAAAACTTTAAAACTAAACAAGAGGAACACTGTTTTTGTTATCTTTGAAAAAATGTTTTTGAACTAAAAAAAAATACTGAAGGTGACCATTTCTTCCCCCCCTCCTTTTCCTCCCTCCTTCCCTTCCTCCTTTCTTTTCTTTCCCTTCCTTCCCTCACAACTAGTAAGTGTTAAGTGTATGAGGCTTGATTTAAACTCAAGGTTTTCTTGACTATCTTCCCCCTAAACTGAGCATTTCCATGTACAAAACAGAAAAAGTATGTGCAGTTATTTCTTCCTTTTAAGTATAACATTAACCAATATTTAACTTTCAAAGCGATGTGTTTCCTTCTATCCTCTTGTGCATTTGGGGGGGGTTCAATGACCTTTTTCTTTTTTTCCTCTTTTGAACAACCCTATTACTAGCTTCTCCCCCACCAAAAAAATTGCCCCATTGTGGAGGAACTCCTTGTAAGACATATGTCAAATTCCCCGCATTGTCCATGTCCAAAATGTCTCATTCTGTATCTTGAATCTATCATTTCTCTGTCATTTCATGATGAGCAGCATACTTTTTCATATGTCTTCTGGGATTTATGATTGCTTATTGCTTTCTTCTTACTCTTTCTTAACTGCCCATGAAAATGTAGAGCTAAATTGGACTTCATCTTTGATTAGATGAATGACTCTCCTGAGTGGTTATCTGTTCAGTTACAAGTTATCCAGAGATGGAGACCTCATAACCTTTTTCCATTACTTCTCCCATGAGTCAGAAGTAGATCCTGTGACTTCTGACTACAATATCAGATAGGGAGAAGGGAACTTAGAAGACATCTATTTCAGCCCTGTCATTTTACAAATAGAAGATTGTGTTTTCTTTTTCCCCTGATAACAATGGTAGCAGAAAAGCTTCATTCATATAAACCATCTTCCTTATCACTTTCATTGTTATTCTATACATCTATCTATATTTCATAGCTTTTTGAAAACAATGTTGGGGATGGGGATAGTATTGTTTTCTATATATGCATCTATAATTTTTAGTTCTTTTGAAAATGATGTTGGGGATGGGGATAGTATTGTTTTCTATATATGCATCTATAATTTTTAGTTCTTTTGAAAATGATGTTGGGGATAGAATTTGACTGCAAGCTGAACATGAAGCCCCAGTGGGATGTGGCAGCCCATACAGCCAGGCTGCCTTAAGAAGGGTATTGTGCCCTGAAGTCAGGAGGACCTGGGTTCAAATCTGGTCTCGGATATTTCCTAGCTGTGTGACCCTGGGCAAGTCACTTAACCCCAGTTGCCTCAGCAAAAAGGCAAAAAAAGGTAAAAGTTCTCTTCTCTGTCCTGGTCAGGCCATGTATTCACTGTATTTGCTGACTACTGCATTCAGTTCTGGGTTTCCTTGTGAGGAAGGAAATAATCAAATTGGAGAGTGTCCAGAAGAGAATCACCAGAGTAGTGAGTGGAATACAACACGTTGAAAGGATTTGTTGAAGGATTTGGGGGGGATAGTACCTTAGAGACCAAAAGGCTGTCATGTGGAAGAGAGATTAGCTTTGTTCTGCTTGGCTCCAGAGGGTAGAACTAAAAATAATAGTAATAGATAGACATTGCAAAGGAGGAAATTTAAGCCCCAGGAAAGAAAAGGTCTACCTCTAAAGTCCTTCGGTTTCCTTGAGGGGAGTGGATTTCTCCTTTTTGGTCATTAAGCACAGTATGGCTGGCAACTTGGATATTGTAGAAGGAATTATGGGTCAGATTATGGTTGGGCTGTGTGACCTCTGAGCTTCATGCTGCCTCTCATATTCTGCCTATCTTTATATCCAGCATTTCATTCTATGGCTTTTTTAGTGCTTTGGACAGAATCCAACCAAACCTTGGGCCAACCAGAGTCCTGCCTGTTTTAATTTAAGGCCATTTTTTTCATTTCAGGTTTCCCCAAAAAGGTATGAAATAAATGAATATTCTTCTCTATGGTTTTTTATTTACTCGAATGCTTTTGTCAGATCATCTCTTAGCTAATAAACTATCCTTGTTTTGACACCTTATCTCCTTTTTTATTAAGTTTCCTTTTAGGATTTACAAGAACCTTCAGTCATCACAGCATGATTTTAGAGGCGGCAGGGAGTAGTAAGTAAATAAAACACTGGACTTGGAATCAGGAAGACTTGAATTTGAATTCCATCTCAAATACTAGTTCTGTGACTCTAGTCAGGGGGATAAATACATGTACATACATACACATGTTGTATCTGCATGTATGCATATATATCCATATATATGTATGTGTATATAGATTTGTTTGTCAATTTCCTCATTTGGAAATGTCATTGGACTTTATATCTGTAAGGTTTTTTCTAGGCTTACATCTCTGATACTGTTGATTCCACCTTTTAAAAAACATTCTGAAAAAAAAAAAATTGTTGCCAAGTTTGGATAAATAGTTTCTAAATAAATGCAGATCACTTCTGCTCATTAATGCCTCTAATGATTATAGTGCTAAGGAGAAAAAATTTGAAGCAAGATTCTGCAAAGTCTACAAAATAGCAGTTTTGTTTGTGTTTATTTTCACCGCATTGGGTTTTAATAGTTATTTTAAACAAACATATTTTGTCAATTAAAATAGCTTATGAGTCTCTATCTCTTGACTATTTTCCTTCACTTTTATAGAGTTCTTTTTCTTTAGGCAGTTTAGACATTGAAAGGTCTTCGTTCTGGAAATTTTGTTTTGTTACACAATGGCATTCCATTCCCTTAACATATACACAAATCTACATTCTATAGATAATGGGTCTACATTTCCTCTTCTACTGGAGGAAATGAGTTGATGGGGGGAGGTTGAGGAGAGATGAAAGTTTATTTTCCTGCTTGTGCAACTGAGCTTTCAGTGTTACCTTAAAGGGATATTGTGTTGACTATTTTTGGAAGTGCTTTGAGACATTGGTTTAAACTCATTATGGTAGACTCTGTGTGTGTGTGTGTGTGTGTGTGTGTGTGTGTGTGTGTGTGTGTGT
>JAJPUD010029937.1:3087-13522 GCA_023553655.1 Myrmecobius fasciatus
TTTTTTTTTTTTTTTTTGCTTTTTGCTGAGGTGATTGAGGTTAAGTGACGTGCCCAGGGTCACACAGCTAGGGAATGTTAAATGTCTGAGACCAGATTTGAACTCAAGTCCTCCTGACTTAGGGCTGATGCTCTATCTACTGCACCACCTAGCTGCCCCCCAAGGAAGCATTTTGAACCTAAAAACCATTTTCCTTAGATTAATAATGTTTAGGATAAAAATAGAGTATAGTTCCAGCCTCCTGTTTCAGTCTATGCAGGAATTAAAGTCTTTCTTGGAAAGAGGGGGATGACCAGAGACATAAACATGTGTATGTTTCTGTTTAATATTTGCCTGTGAGCCCCATTCCAACAAATTCACATAGAACTTCATAGCCTATATGGTTCATAACCTATACTCTCTATGTAGGGCAGTAGCAGAACTCTCCAGGTTCAACAGAAAGAACTTAGCTATTCTTGTTATATAAATATAGTATTTGTTCTTTTTCATTCATTTCATCCTTTGAAAAATTTTTCAAATCTCACGCAGAAGCAGTTCAAACAATTTTATGAAAAATAAGCTATTTCAACAAGAATTCTTCTAAATCATCAAAAAATTTTAAGAATTTCATTTGACAATTTCCTTATTTTATTAAAGCTTTTTATTTGCAAAACATATGTATGGGTAATTCTTGAACATTGACCCTTACAAAGCTTTCTGTTACAAATTTTTTCCTCCTAGTTCCCACCCCTCCCCTAGATAGCAGGAAGTCCACCACATGTTAATTATGTTAAAATACTTAACAAATCCAATATATGTATACATATTTCCACACTTATCTTACTGTAAAAAAATCATATCTACAAGAAAAAAAATCTGAAAAAGGAAACACAATGCAAGCAAACATCAATAGAGAGCATGAAAATGTTTGTTGTGGTCCACTTTTCATATCCCTCTCTCTGGGTGTATATGGCTTTCTTCACTGAACAATTGGAACTGGTTTGAAACATTTAATTGTTGAAGAGAGGCATGTCCATCAGAATTGATCATCATATAATCTTGTTGTTGCCATGTATAATGATTTCCTGGTTCATTTCGCTCAGCATCAGTGCATGAAAGTCTCTCCAGGCCTCTCTGAAATCATGCTGCTGTTGATCTATTTTCCAAGTCAGTTGTTTTTCCTAGGAGATATTTCATATTTTCTTCTATTTTTTTGTTTTTGTTTGACTGATTCTTGAAGTCTTATTGAGTCATTCACTTCCATTTGTTCAATTCTAATTGCTAAAGTATTATTTTCTTCAGTTACCTTTTTCAGCTCCTTTTGTAACTGATCAATTGATTTTTTTCTTCATTGCAGACTTTTTCCAATTCACCAATTTTGTTTTTCATTGAATTGTTGCCTTTTTCCATTTCACCAATTTTGTTTTTCATTGAATTGTTGCCTTTTTCCATTTCACCAATTTTGATTTTCAGTGAATTCGTGTCTTTATCATATCTCTTTTAGAGGATATTGTATCTTTCTTGTACTGATCTCAATTATTTCCCCATTTTTCATTTACTCTCTTTTGAGATTGTTTATGAAGTCTTCCAGGAAAGCCTTGTGAAAGGGGGACCAGCTCATGCCCACCTTTGTGGCTTTCTCTGTAGTTGCTTTAGAAACCTCAGGATCTGGGATTCTTTCTCTTATAAAAGCTGTCTGTGGTGAGAGCTCTTTTATGTTTCTTACTCATTTTTTAAAGTTTGGAGTCTGTATAAAGTAGAGAAGTGGCATCTGTGGCAATTTGCCCTGGGGCAATTCAGCTAATTAACTTCCAGTGCTGGGCTCTCCAGGTTGGGACTGACATTTGCAATGGGTTACAAACTACCTTTTACAAAATGCAAATCTGCCAAAGCAGCTTCCTACAATCAGGGCTGAGTGTCCCAAGAGCCTCAGATAGACTCTGCAGATCTTTAGAATCTGCCATGCTGAGTCCTGCCCAGTTTACTGCCCTGTGTCTCCTGGAGCTGGGCCTGAACTCAGTGAACTACCCAGCCCCCTTCCCGATTGAAACAGACCTGCTCTAGAGCTTTTCTAAGGTACCTTCTGCAAGGAATGTTTTGTAGTCCAAATGTTTGTGGGTTCTTTGACTTAAAAATCAGTTCAGAGGCTTAATCTGCTGTTTGTTTGAGGGAAAGTCAGAGGAGGAAACAGAGAGTCATATCTTCACTCCGCCATTTTGGCTCTGCCCCCTTTCATTTGAGAATTTCCATAATTTCTTTTTATTTGTTTTGCTGAGGTAATTGGAATAAAGTGACTGAGGCTGGATTTGAACTCATGTAGGGCCTATGTTCTATCAATTTTGACATCTAACTGCTCCTTTTCCAGAATTTTTTTTGGCTGAGGTAATTGGGGTTAAGTGACTTGCCCAGGGTCACACAGCTATGAAGTGTTAAGTATCTGTGACTAGATTTGAATTTAGGTCCTCCTGACTTCAGGGCTTGTACTCAATCCACTGTGCCACCCAGCTGCCCCTCCAGGAAAAATTTAAAGATAAAAGCATGATCTTATTTTTTAAGCTTGGGGTGATATAAAAATAATAGTAACCCCTATACAATTTAATGTAATCAATAATATGCTTGAACAATCTGAACCATAAGCTTTAGTTTTTTTTACTGATTCTTGATGTCTCATAAAGTCATTAGCTTCCATTTGCCAGATTCTAGTTTTTTAAAGGAATTATTTTATTCAGTCAATTTTTGTCTTGTTCCAATCTGTTGACTCTCTTGCATACCACTCATTTCTTTTCACAATTTTTCTTCTACCTCTCTTATTTGCCTTTTAAAAATTCTTTATGAGCACTTTTAAGAACCTCTTTGGGTTTGAGACCAATTCATATCACCCTTTGAGATTTCCTATGTGGGCATTTTATCTTCTTCTTAGTTGGTGTTTTGGAGAATCAACCCCTTATTACTTAGGGACACCTCTAGAATTTTGAGGACTCTATGTAAGCCTTACTTACGAACTTGACATTCATCATGGAAAAGTGGAAATTGGTATAATGATCTCAGTACTTATAGAGGCTACACTTATAGGTATAATAACATAATATAAAGATAATTTGGAACGGAGTTTGAATTAGCTTTTCTTAAATACTAGCCCTGATGCTTACAAGTTATGTGATCATGTATATGTGAATAAACATCTCTGACTCTTAGGAAAACCTTTAAAAATGTATAGCTTATATAATTTATCAAAAAGGGAAGAGGAGTAGAAAAATGGAAGAGAATCTGGAACTCAAATTTTTTAATGTTAAAAAAGAATTGACATGTAATTGGAAAATATTTAATGAAATTTTAAAAAAATGTATTTAAAAAGTAAAAACAAAAGTATAAATTATAGAGAGGATGGAATTCCTGAACCAAAAATTATGATAATTTGATGTTTTTCTTAATGCTTAACTTCTTCTATTTATAATCTCATAAATATCAGTATTGATGTAAAGACAGAGAGGATATAATAATTTAATGCATGGGAAATCTGTCCTATAATGAGAAGACAAGAAACACAGGAAGAGATCTGTGTAAGATGAAATGCTCCTTTCAGAATATTAGGAACAAAAAGAGAATTTTACAAATGAAAAATTTTAAAATTAAAATGAGTTTTAGATATAATTTAATATATTTGAAGTATTTAATTCCAAATTGAGATTTATGTCAACAAGAATTGGTGGGAATATTAAATTTCAACTCTCTGAAATATTGGAATTCTTTTCTCCAACATCACCAATAAGTAATAATCTGATCTCAATTCAAAAATCTTTATTGATGAAAAGTTCACTATTTAATCATACAGTCTGCTATATTTTTGGACATCTCTAACCATCAAAAAAATTTTGTTTGTTTTTCCATTCAACTGAAAAATTGTCTTCTTATAACTCTACATATTCGCCTTCATTTTGTCATGTGGAGTGACATTAAAATCTAAGCCAATTTCTGCATTATTTTTCTTTTAAATATGGTTCTTCCTAAATCATATCCTATTCAGGTAGTGTTATCATCTATTACTCTACTCATAGTTTCAGGTCATCCTATCTTTTTGTTCACTAACCTTTGAACATGCCCCAGTTTGTTAATCCCCATCTCATAATATGTCATTCAGAACAGAATTCAATACTCTATGAGGAATTGGGATACAATGTATATTACCTTTATTTTCAACTTTATTTTTATGAATGCATCTTGATATTAAATTAGTTTTTTGTCTGCCATATTACTTTATTCATTGAATTATAAAGTCCCATAACCCTAGGCTTTACTGGAAGCAAACTTGGAGATTTTCTAGTTCAATTGTCTTCTGGAGATTAATCCTTTGTGTATTGTTCCTGGTCAGCTTGTATATTATCTCTGGTTAGCCAGATTCTTTGCACATATTTGCAATGTCAAGCTACCCTATGTCTGCTTCTTTGATCTGATACCATAGACTAGGGATTATTTGTACTCCAAAAAACAGATTTTTGTTTGGTATGATATTCTTAAGGAAGTGACTAGGGTTCCTAATGATCGCTTCTGTTTCTAAATATTCAAAAACCACCTGCTAATTGATATATTCTAGATTTTGCCAATAATAGGCATCAAATGAACCTAATCTATGCTTTGGGTAATTCCATCTCTTTCTATTTTTTAGTAAACCAGAATAAAATGTGCCCATTTATCATATTGCAACACCTTTCCCATTTTTACAGTTCCTGAAAGGAAATATAATTCAGTGATCACAATTGTACAATATTTCAACAATTTGAAGTACCACTTGTTCAGTCCAAGGGACTACAACTAATTTATTGGAGTTGCAAAGCCTTACAATTTCCTTGTCTATCTTGTGCTTCCTCCTAAACTATTGTTATTCTTTCCTTTCCTGTAGTAAGGGTATTCTATCTGAATTAGAAGATGTAAGTAAAAGATAATTGATTTTCTATTATTAAAATCATCATAATTATATCTTCAGATTAAAAGAAAATACACGTTCCCATTTATATCATTAAATTTAAAAAATAGTCAAAGAAGGGGAAGATACCTCTTTATCTGAGGTCCAAAAGCCATGTTGTCATAGCAAAAACATTTATTCTGCATGACATCTACATTTTACACTAAAATTTCTGCCACTATTTTGAAATAGCTATATTGGGAGAAAACCAAGTTCTCCATAGTCTAGACTTCCTTCAAATGGACAACATAGAATGCCAACTTGAAAAGATGGTTAGTGTTGCGAGAACTACTTCTAACACATGATTGTTAAGGAAGTAAAGGATATATATTTAATATAACCAGGACACTCAATGAATCTTGTCCCATATCTATTGAGCTTGCAGAATTATCACATTAATAAATAACAGGTGACAATGTAATGCAGTCTGGAACATATTTGCTCTAGTTGGAGTTGTTTTTGTTTTTCTAAACTTTGTGGAAGCCTATGAAACTGTTGTATTAAACAAGTATTGTTATATCTTTCCATAACAACAGATCATTCTAAATATATAAGCCAGATGGAATCCTACCATATATACCACTGCCTTTAAAAAAAAGTCTGAATTCTATGTAATGAAGTACAATAGAGCACAACTTTTCATTCTTTTTTATTTTATTTTATTTTTTTAAACTTTTCATTCTTACTATCACTTTTTTTATTAACTTTTCAAAATGATAAGTAATAATATAGTGTTGCTATGCCAATGAATTAATCATTACCTTAAGTGACCATAAATGTTAGAAGTTCTAATATCAATCAGAAAGGACTCACTGAATATTTGGTAGCCTGCCACAGTGAAAACTGTATAAGTATCCTTCCTAGTTATTCTTTTTTTGCAATTCTTAGGATGCAAATTGAAGACAGGATTCTCAATGTACTTGTTTTTTGCTCATGTGCTTGAAAACCTAAGTAGGCACTCATTGAAAAGATATTGTTAGGACAAATACAATTTTATGTTACCCTGTCTAAATTGGGTCCTTACTATTACAAATTGTTCCTTTTAGTTTTCCTTGATCAAAAGGCTTAATTATGATATTTCATAGGGCAAAGGGATGGAATTGCAATGAAGAATGACATATTTAGCAAAACTGAGCATAATACTTCAGGGGGAAAATGGATATTCAGTGAGATAAAGGACATTCAAGCATTCCTGATGAAACAATAATGAGGGGATCAGACAAATGGTCTGAAGGAGATTACAAAGGTACTTTTAGAATTGGGCAAGTACAAACTAATGACACCATAAGTGAAACATCAAGAAATAACAAAATAGAAAACAAAGAATAAAAAAAAATAAAAGAAACTGTGAAATACCCCACTGGAAGAAACAGCTGACCTAGAAAAAAGACTGAGGAGAAATAATTTTAAAATGTTTAGGCTACTAAATGCCATGATCAGGAAATTATCAAGGAAAAACTTCCCTGATATTCTAGAATCAGAGGGTAAAATAGAATGGAAAGAATCCACTGACCACATTCTGAAAGAGAGCCCAAAATAAAAACTCCCAGGAATATTACAACCAAATTTCAATGCTCCCACATCAAGGAGAAAATATTGCAAGCAGTTAAAAAAAAAAAAAAAAAACAATTCAAGTATCATGGAACCATAGTCGTGATAACAGAAGATATAATAGCTTCTATGTTAAAGGACTGGAGGTTTTGGAATGATAATCTGGAAGTCAAGGAAGCTAGGATTACAAGCAATAATCACCTACCCAACAAGAAAAAAAAATATATTCTTTTAGAGGAAAAAAATGGAAATTTAAGGAAATTTAGGACCTTAAAGCATTCCTAATGAAAAGACCAGAGCCAAATAGAAAATTTGGTTTTCAGCTACAAAACTCAAAAGAAGACTTCAAGAGAAATATTAAATGGTAAACAGTAAAGAAAAATTATAAGAAACTCAATAAGGTTTAACCGTTTATATTTCTACATTAAAAATAATTCTTGTAACTCTTAAGAACTTTCTTATTATTAGGACAGTACATAGAGGGCACATATATTGAGGCATGAAAGAGCTTTTACAATGGAGGAGAAAAGGAGTAAGGCCTGAATTTTATTCTCACCAGAACTGACTCAGAGAGGGAACTCTCAGTTGAGTAGGGAAATTTATCTTAACCTACTAGGAAGTAGGATGGGAAGAGAAAAGAAGAAGGGAAAATGGGTGATAAAAAGGAGGGCAGATTGGGGAAGGGAATAATAAGAAGCAAAACACTTTTGAAGATATACACAGTGAAAATGAGAGAATAAAACAAATCAGGAGAGTGGGAAATACATTTAGTAAGCATAAGTGTGAAAAAAAATTTACAAATTTCTCTGATAAAGGCCTCACTTACAGAAGTGAGTCAAATTTTAAAAAAATCATGCACCAATTGATAAATGATCAAAGGATATGAACAGGCAGTTTTCAGACGAAGTAATTAAAGCAATCTATAATCATATAAGAAAAAAATGCTACAAATCACCATTAATCAGAGAAATGCAAATTAAAACAATTCTAAATTGTTCATCAGTTGACTAATATTACAGAAAAGGAAAATTACAAATGTGGGAGGCATTTGGGAAAGTTGAGGAGTAATGGATTTTTGGTGGAGTTGTGGACTTATTCAACCACTGTAGAGAGAAATTTGGAACTATGTCTAAAGTGCTATAAAATGGTACATGCTTTTTGAAATAGCAATACCATGAGAGTATATCCCAGAGTTAAAAAACAAAAATGAAAAATACTCCCTCTGTGTGTGTTTCAGCTCTTTTTTAGTGGCAAAGAAATGAAAATTGAGTAAATGTTGATCAATAGTTCAGTGGATGAATAAGTTGTATTACAATGCTGTGATGTAATATTATTATACTGTAAGTAGTAACAAGCATGATGCGCTCAGAAAAAAACCTGAACTTATTTGAACTGATGTAAAGTGAAATGAATAGAACCAGGAGAACATCCTAAACAATAACAGCAATATTATACAACTTTCAGCTGTGAATAACTTAGGTATTTTTTAGCAATATAGTGATAAATGAAAATTCTTAAAGACTTATTAGTAGACTATTAGTAGAAACACTAGGTAGAAAGAACTGATGGTGTCTGAATGTAGATCAAAGTATACTTTACAAAAACTTTCTTTACTTTTCTTTTTCTTTTTTTTGTTGGTATGGGATGTATTTACCTTTATAGCAAAATTTCTTGGCTTATCAATGAGGGGATATGAAAGGAAAAAAGAAATTGGAACTCAAAATTTTAGAAAATAAATATTAACAATGTTTTTATATGTAATCAGGGGCAATAAAATAATAAATAAATAATCTAAATATTTTGGCACTACATGCTAATATAGTTTGTAATCCTATAAGAAGGGATCTTTAGGCTTTACTAGACTGACGAATGTGTCAGTGACACAGAAAAAGCGAAGAATCCATCTTCTAAAAATTTGCCCTTATGATCATCCTCCCTTTTCCTTATATTTAAACCTTTATTATCAACTGGCTCCTTCACTGGTCACTATAAACATGTTCAAATATATCCCATACTTAGACATTAAAACCTCCCCTTCACACCAAGTATTATATGTCCCTTCCTTTCATAATCTAAGTTCTTTATACAAGATATCTCTAGAGAAAGTTGTGTGCCCATTTTGTTTCCTCCAATTTAGTCTTAAATCTCTTTCTACTTGGCTTCTATCCCTACTACTCAACTGAAATTATCTTCAAGGTCACCAGTGATTTCTTTATTGATAAATCCAATGACATTTTCCTCCTCTGTCTTCATTCCCTCTTAACCTCTTTACAGTATTTCAGACTGATGACTATACTTCTTGATATTTTCATTTCTGAGATCTCATGATACTATTTTCAGCATCTCATCTTCTATAAGGAGGATAGCATATATGCATGTAAAACATGTATGTATGTATGTATATTTATAAAACAACATATAAAATATATAAAAATAAAAATGAGATTATATCAAGAGGGAACCAGCACCTGGTTTTAAACATACTTATAAACAACACATATGTTTATACACATATTTATATATGTATTATATTAGTATATTAGTGAATTTAAGGTTCTTTTACTCAAATAGAACTAATTCCAATTCTCTCAATCAAACCAATTGACTTTCTCCAGGTGATCAAATAGTTATCAATGTAATTGTACAGTAGCTGCAATCTAGTATTTCAAAATAAGAAGGAAAATATGAAAGTAATCCAATAATCATGTGAGTAAATTGGCTAATTCATAAAAAAATAAAATACAAATACACATGATTTTTATTTAATTGTCAGACTAGTTGACCTTTAAGGTCTCTTGCAACTCTTAAAACTCACACAGATGTTAATAGCTGGGAAAGAATCATCCTGATTTCAGAATCTGGCCTCATTTGTTGTCTCCATGATGCCAAAAGAATGAAACACTTTAGTCAAAAACAAACATTCAAATCAGTGGTTTGGCATTCTCTAGACCAAACAAGCAACTGATTGACTGGAGTTTTTCCATTTTGTGTTTTGGACTTAAGGGGAAACATGCTTATATAATACCTGTTTTGGGGTTGATGTTGGGGCAAATCTTTCAGTTCTAGTTGAAAATTCCACTGGGTAACTGCAAATTGCAGTCTTTTAGAATTTCAGCACTACATCTTCTAAAAGACTGGCTTCCAGGACAGAGGCTCCAAAGTGAAGTGTACCTCTAAATTCACTTCCAAAATAACTAAATGCAGAGATGTTTACTTAGATTAATTTATTTTTGAAATGTAATATTTAAAGAAAATTATGTTAATTTCTAATTATGAACAACTAAATATTACCATTCGCATCTTTTTTAGCTTCTTTACTTCATAATTATTATGAATTTTTCTTTAAGCTGAATAAAATTAAGACAACATTTCATTGTTTCTTTTCATTAGAAAATGCCATTAAATGATGATTCTTATTTTATTTTCCTTTAAATTATATATAGATTCATTGTGCCTACAAATATCATTTTACAAGGAGTACATTAAATATATGTTCAGAGATTTTTGTCCATTATACACCTTAGTTTGAAATATAGGATTACATTACTGTTCTGCTTTATTAAAATTTTAAATGGAAAACTGATAAAGACATAATTAAAATCTTATGAGTTAAGAACATTTCATGAATTATTAAAATCTAGTTCTTTCAATCCTTCAAAAAATGATTTTTTATAAACTCCACTATGTTGTGCAATTACCCTTCTCAGGGTCAGCCAGTCACCTAAAGGGTCCATCTGGAAAACTGAGATAAGGGCCTATGGTTCAGTGTGAACAGCTGTTGAATTGAACCATTAAGAGCAGGTCAGAAAGGAAGCTGTTACCTTGTGACTCTCACAGTGGCCAAGAGGGATTTATCTAGTGTATTTTACAGCAAATCTCTGGATGCATTTTTCTTTTTTATTTTATATATTCATAATATCATTTCACTTCAAAGAATGAAATATG
>JAJPUD010029939.1:0-13521 GCA_023553655.1 Myrmecobius fasciatus
GGTCACAAAAAAGGCTGGTCTGAGGTAGGAAGGACATCTGTTAAAGAAGGAGCCAGTTTGGCCAGAACTTGCCCAGGGTCAAATCAGGAATTCCCAGGCTTGCTGTAAAGGAAAATTAACCTTGCAGCATTTAGAAAAACAGACACTGAGGAAGCCTTGAGAGGTAGCTTTGTATCAGGAATAAAGCAGAAAAAAACCATCTCGTTCCTCCAAACTCCATATCCCACTCTTCTTGCCACTGAGCCATGGTCTCCATCCCAAAACCATCTACACCCAGAGAGAGGACTGTGAAAATTAAGGGTGGATCACAACACAGCATTTTCATGCTTTCTGTCGTAGTTGCTTCCATTTTGTTTTCTTTCTCATTTTTTCCCTTTTTGATCTGATTTTTCTTGTGCAAGATAATTATATAAATATATATGCACATATTGGTAACAAAAGAAAAGATGCTCTAAATCACTATTGATGAAAGTCAAATTAAGACAACTCTGAGGCACCAATACACACATCTTAGGTTGGATTAGATGACAGGAAAAGTTAATGAGCAATGTTGGAGGGGATGTGGGAAAACTGGTACACTGATACATTGTTGGTGGAATTGTGAACTGATCCAACCATTCTGGAGAGCAATCTGGAGCCATGCCCAAAGAGCTACCCAAGCGAGACCGCCCTCATTCCCTTTTTAAACCTTTCCTCCCTCCTCCTCCTCACCCATCCCCTGAAGACTCTTTGCTTCTTGAGACGACAAGGTTTAACTTGTCCTCTTTGCCAATGCTCAGTTTGACCCACAGGCATCTCACACTCCCTTTTATGCCGTTCCCATTTACCATCGGATTTGTGCTCCCACCAATATCCCTGATTGGCCTGAAAAACACCATTGCTTGTTTTTCACTTGAATGATTCAATTCAGACACAACATGTCTCGGGAATTGCACCCTGGGAGTCTCCTTTCAAGGAGTCATCTGTGCCTTTTGTTACCTGGTACTTATTTCATTAGCTCTCTCTGGAATATCTAGGGAGTTCTCTGGTATATCTTCCTGTGTTACACCTCTTGGGTTTTTGTTTTTAGTATCAAACTATATGCATAGACAGTGTTCTATTCACTCTGATGGGACCTGGCTGTTAGTCATGACTGAAAGTAAATCAGAAATGTTCTCAGTGTGCTTTGGAGAAGAAAAGAGACTTTTAGGGCACTCAGTTTTCTTAGGAGAAGATTCCCCCAGGTGACCACTCCCCCTCCACAGACCCCCTCACTCCCAGTTCTGGCGACTCTCCTCGGGAGCCCCTTCATCCACACCCCCGATGTTTCCCTGCTGCCGAGGATTCTGTCTATCGGACCCTGTCCAATGGGACTGTGAAACCTGAGCACATTCTCATTACACACGATATGGTTTTGATCAGCAGTGGGTGACAGTACTGGAACCCCAATATCTTCACTTTTAATTGAATAAGATTTGCATCTTCCAGACCTGCCTCAATCATTTTTCATGTGGCCTTGCAGGAGGGATATCACTGCCTACCTCAGTGTCTGCAAGGGGCATCTCCCCTTTGGATGGTGCTTGGTGCAATTCCCGTCCATCTCCACCCTGATCAGCCTGAAACCCTTGTGGAAGATGAGACCTACATCCTTAGCCCCAGATGAATGAGTGTCTCAGTTCTCTGGGACCAGAATCAGGGAGTCCCAGCATCTTTCCTAGCCCAAATATCCCGTTCCTTTCTCCTAGGACCTTCACTGGAACAACAGGACCCTTTGGCTTTTCCATGCATATGGAGCTGCTTCTTCAGCCCTAGAAGAATGCTGACCAGAATCCAATCCCAGGGACGCTTCCCATGCATACCATATCTGAGATTGTGCAAAGGTGAACAACCTGCTGAGATCATCTGATTTTCTTGCTCTGCCCAGTTCTCCCAGACAGGCCCCTAACACTGGGAGGGTCAGAAGTCCACCAACTCCATTAAAAAGAGTTATTTGGGGGCAGCTAGGTGGTGCAGTGGATAGAGCATCAGCCTTGAAGTCAGGAGGACCTAAATTCACACCTGGCTTCAGACACTTAACACTTCCTACTTATGTGACCCTGAGCAAGTCACTTAACCCCAATTGCCTCACCAAAAAAATAAAGACAGAGAGAAAAGTATTTCAAAGTGGAAAACAGGAGCGTTTATTTGATCACATCTCAGGAGATCTGGGCATTTCCCACCACCAGGACAGACTGGCAGTAACAAGATCAGGTGGACAGAAGGCAAACAGAGGGGTACAAACCGAACATCAACAAATCTGGTTGGTCAGAGAGGATACCAACCCTAACATAGAAATCCTCATTTCAGTGTCTTTTTAATCATTCGCATTTTCACTTTCATTAATACTGTGTTAATTTCTCTGAATGGTCACATGTACTATCCCTCATTTCATTTACTAACTTTTTCTTTTTATATTGCTGATCTAAGTGTGATACATTCTCAAATACACAGTCACAAATGGCCACCAAATCCAACAAAGGCTCAGGCTGACAAATATAACAATTTCACTTAGTGTTTTCATCCATTGCTTTTGACATCTCCTTTTCCCCTCGATTGTGCCAAATGCATTTTTTACAAAAAGCATTAGGGCAAGAATCACAAAAAAATAAATCTGCACCTACTGCACACCATCTGAAATGTAAAAAAAACATTGAAAATTCATTCTCAATCAACTATTTAAAGACTTTTTAAAAAGTTAATCAGAAACAAAAAATTACTAATTACAGAAGTTTAATGTATCTTAATATAATGAAATATACCTCAAGATATATTCTTTTAAATTATACACGTAATTAGAAAAATAAAAGCAGGAACTTATCCAATCTCTCCCAATGAAACATCTTTACAACTTTAAAATAAGGCTTAAAATTCAAGAATGGAAAACCCAACAAATGGAAAGGATAAAACAATATTCCAAACCAAAGTAGCCATTAGTGTGCCCCCTGAACATGACTTTGAAAGGAAACTAAATCAGCTGCAGTTGATGCTTGCAGGGCTCTCAGTAAGGACTGAGAAACTGGTCAGAAAGAGGGAGCTCAGCTGGCACTGGGTCCAGGACACTGTTGCACTGGCCAAACAGTGATCCACATTATCATCCTAAGGCATGAGTGAAGACTAGCACACAAGGAGGTAGTCCCCAGATCCAGTTCAGAAAAGAGAGCTTATGGTCACTCAGATTTTTAAAAGTTCAGACCAGGAAACCAGTGATTATACCTCTCCTTAGATGATAAAACCCTACAAAAGCAGAAAACTAACATATGCCCAGGAACAGCTCTGAACTAACAGAACAACAACTTGAAGCTTGAGACAATGCTCTCTTCATTCAGGGCCCAATTTTCATACAAAAAGAAAACTTACAAAATAGGCTGGAAAAATCAATAAGAAACAATAAAAAAGGAACATGCCTGTAAGAAATTACTCTGGTTATAGGGAAGATCAAAACACAAAATCAGAAAATACCAAGACATTCAAAACTTCCACTTTCAAAGTCACAAGGAAAAAATGTGAATTAGTCTCACACTCCAAAAAGAATTACTGAAAAAATGCTTGAAAAAAAGATGTCGACTCTGATACATTGTTGGAACTGTGAATGGATCCAACCATTCTGGAGAGCAATTTGGAACTATGCCCAAAGAGTTATCAAACTGTGTATACCCTTTGACCCAGCAGTGTTTCTATAGGGTTTATATCCCAAACAGCTCTTAAAGGAAAGAGATCCACATGTACAAAAATGTTTGTGGCAGCCCTTTTTGTAGTGGCTAGAAACTGGAAACTGAGTGGATGCCCATCAATTTGAGAATGACTGAATAAACTATGGTATATGAATGTTATGGAATATTATTGGTCTGTAAGAAACGACCACCAGGAGGATTTCAGAGAGGCCTGGAGAGACTTGCATGAACTGATGCTAAGTGAAATGACCAGAACTAGGAGATCAATACACACAAACATGGACATGGTTCTCTTCAACAAGGAGATGTTTCAAACCAGTTCTAATTTTTCATTGAGGAAGAAAGCCATATACACCCAGGG
The DNA here is from genome assembly GCA_023553655.1 of Myrmecobius fasciatus. NCBI lineage: Eukaryota > Metazoa > Chordata > Mammalia > Dasyuromorphia > Myrmecobiidae > Myrmecobius > Myrmecobius fasciatus. The sequence goes on from JAJPUD010029939.1 coordinate 4,051, forward strand.
AGAGGCCTGTGGGATCTCAATGTGGACCAAAACATAGCATTTTCATGCTTTCTGTTGATGTTTGCTTACATTTTGTTTTCCTTCTCAGTTTTTTTTTCTTGTAGATCTGATTTTTGTTATACAGAAAGATAACTTTATAAATATATATACGTATATTCGATTCATCATATATCTTAACATAATTAACATATCTTAACATATCTAACATTTATTAGATTAACTGCCATTTACAGGAGGGGGTGGGGAGAAGGAGAGAAAAATTTGGAACAAAAAGCTTTGCAAGGGTCAGTGTTGAAAAATTACCCAAGCATATGTTTTGCAAATAAAAAGCTTTAATAAAAAAGAAGGAAAGAAAGAAAGAAAGAAAAAGATCCCAATAGGGAAATCAAGAAGTACAAGAAAAATTGGGGGAAATAATGAAAGTGATGCAAGAAAATCATGAAAACAGTTAACACCTTGGTAGCAAAAATGTATTCATGAGAAAAAGATTTTAGAAAACAAAATTGGGAATTTCACTGAAACAAACTTCTTTAAAAAAAGTTCATTGAACAAGACAATGCATTGAAAATGACAATGGGGCAAGTGGAACTTAAAAATAATGCTATATTTTTCAATGGAAAATGAAAGTATGTTTGTCAAGTATGGAGCAGGCATTTGTGAGCAGCTTTGTTGAAACGAATATAGAGTTTTGCGATGAGTCCAATAATTCTGTTTAAATTCAGACTCACTGACTATCTATGCATCCCTGAACAAGTTCTTAAGCCGGCTAGTTTTTACCTACCTCACAGATTGTTGTAAGGTCAGGAAGAAGCCCATCTGGCTATTATCAGATATAACAATTCCAGTAAGAGTATTCTCTTTATAGAATGATTATGAGAATGAAACTCCTTTGATCATCCCTCAAAACTCTGTGCATCTTTAAAAAAGCTTGAGAGATTTTCATTACCATATCTTTAGACAAGTCTGGGCCCTGGTCTGCCAGGTGTATTCCACCTACTTCCTTGATACCCCCACCTTTGAGATCCCTGTCACTTTCTCTCTTCCTTGATCCTCACCCCCTTGAGTTCCTGCCTTTATCCCTGAGATATCCCCAAGGTTATATTTCCCCTATCAAACATCTTCTTACAATAAAGATCTTTACTCAACTTCTTCTGGACTGAACCCACCAGGAGGTTCTTCTCTCTCCTTCCTCATAGTGACTTCTCTCTCATGGCACCAATGTCCTTACTCTAACTAACTCTGGTGAGTCTACTAAACTCCTCTGTGGATCTCCCCTACCCATCAATGGCACGCTTAGGCCTCCTGGCATGTTCCTTTCCTGGATTCTTCCAAATTCCTTCCCTTTCTAGTTCAATGCTCTCCCAACTCTATTCCATATTGGCCACTTCAGGGGCCTAGTTTATCTCTATTCTGGAAACTATTCTCCTAAATAAAACTTCCTTTGGATTGAGAGGAGCCACTGTGAATTTGTCACATGTTGAGTCTGGACCTGGTCTTGCTACCTCGACCTCATAACTGATTTGTTTGACCAATGGTAAGCCACTTAATGTCTCTTTGCTTTGCTTTCCTCTACTGAAATAATAGCACCTATGTTTCAGGGTTGTTGTGACTTAGGGTAGCATCCAGTCCTTATACACATACCAGGTGTCATACTCGTAATTAACATCATTATAATACTATGATTATTAGTCTCAATGTGTCTTTTCCAGTTCAAGTGATGTTAGGGTCCAAATTTTTTTAATTCATACTTTTTATTTCCAAAACATATATATATATATATATATATATATATATATATATGTAATTCTTCAACATTAACCCTTACAAAGGTTTCTGTTACAAATTTTCCCCCCTACTTCCCACCCCCTCCCCTAGATGACAGGATATCCACTACACGTTAATTATGTTAAAATACTTAAGAAATCGAATATATGCATACTTATTTCCACACATCATTTTTGTGCAGGAGAAATCATATCTAAAAGAAAGAATAATCAGATAAAGGAAATAAATGCAAGCAAACATCAATAGAGAGCATGAAAATGATATGTTGTGGTCCACATTTCACATCCCTCCCCATGTATATATGGCTTTCTTCACTGAAAAATTGGAACTGGTTTGAAGCATTTCATTGTTGAAGAGAGACATGTCCATCAGAATCGATCAGGTATTGTTGTTGCCGTGAAAAACGATCTCCTGGTTCTGTTCACTTCACTCAGCATCAATTGATGCAAGTCTCTCCAGGCCTCTCTGAAATTGTCCTGCTGGTTGTTTCTCAAAGAGCAATAATATTCCATAACATTCATATACCACAATTTATTCAGCCACTCTCCAATTGATGGGTATCCATTCAGTTTCCAGTTTCTAGCCACTACAAAAAGGGCTGCCACAAACATTCTTACACGTGTGGGGCCCTTTCCTTCTTTTATGATTTCTTTGGGATATAAGCCCAATAGAAACACTGCTGGGTCAAAGGGTATGCATAGTTTGATAACTTTTTGAGCATAGCTCCAAATTGCTCTCCAGAATGATTGGATCCATTCACAGTTCCACCAACAATGCATCAGTGTCCCAGCCTTCCCACATCCCCTCCAACACCTGACATTATCCTTTCCTGTCATTTTAGCCAATCTGACAGGTGTGTAGTGGCACCTCAGAGTTGTCTTAATTTGCATTTGTCTGATCAATAGTGATTTGGAACAACTTTTCATATGACTATAAGTAGTTTTAATTTCATCATCTGAAAATTGTCTGTTCATATCCTTTGACCATTTATCAATTGGAGAATGGTTTGAATTCTTATAAATATGAGACAATTCTCTATATATCTTAGAGATGAGACCTTTATCAGAACCCTTAAATATAAAGATGATTTCTCAATTTGATGCTTCCCTCCTAATCTTGTCTGCATTAGTTTTGTTTGTACAGAAACTTTTTAACTTAATATGATCAAAATTATCTATCTGGTGTTCAATTAAAAGTTCCAGATCTTCTTTGGACATAAATTTATTCAATCTCCACATGTCTGAGAGGTAAACTATCCTATGTTCCTCTAATTTGGTTATAATATCACTCTTTATATCTTGATCATGAACCAATTTAGATCCTATCTTTGTGTGGGTCCAGTCTTAATTTCTTCCACACTAGTTTCCAATTTTCCCAGCAGTTTTTGCCGAATAGTGAGTACTTATCCCAAAAGCTGGGGTCTTTGGATTTATCAAACACTAAATTGCTAACGTTATTACCTAGATTTTCCTGATATCCTATCCTATGCCACTGATCAACTGCACTATTTCTCAGCCAGTATCAAATGCTTTTGATGACCGCTGCTTTATAATATAGTTTTAGATCTGGTACAGCAAGGCCACCTTCATCTGTCTTTTTTTTTTTTTCATTAATTCCCTTGAAATTCTGGAGCTTTTGTTTTTCCAAGTGAACTTGGCTACTATTTTTTCTAGATCTGTAAAATAATTTCTTGGGAGTTTGATTGGTATGGCACTAAATAAGTAAATTAGTTTGGGTATTATTGTCATTTTTATTATATTCGTTTGGCCTACCCATGAGCACTTAATGTTTTTCCAATTGACTAGGTCTGATTTTATTTGTGTGGAAAGTGTTTTGTAGTTTAGTTCATATAGTTTCTGACTTTTTCTTGGCACATAGATTCCCAAATATTTTTGCTATCATCCGTTATTTTGAATGGAACTTCTTTTTGTATCTCTTACTGCTGAACTTTGTTGGTAATATATAAGAATGCTGATGATTTATGTGGATTAATTTTAAATCTTGCAACTTTGCTAAAGTTGTGAATTGTTTCTAGTAGTTTTTTAGTTGAGTCTCTAGGGTTCTTTAAGGATACCATCATGTCATCTGCAAAGAGTGACAATTTGGTTTCTTCATTACCTACTCTAATTCCTTTTATCTCTTTTTCTTCTCTTATTGCCAAAGTAACATTTCTAATACAATATTAACTAGTAATGGTGACCGTGGGCATCCTTGTTTCACTCCTGATCTTATTTGGAATGGTTCTAGTTTGTCTCAATTATATATGATGCTTGATGATGGTTTTAAGTAGATGCTACTAATCATTTTAAGGAAAAGCCCATTTATTCCTATACTCTCTAGTGTTTTTAATAGGAATGGGTGTTTGATTTTATCAAATGCTTTCTCTGCATCTATGGAGATAATCATATGGTTTTTGTTAGTTTGGTTATTAATATAATTGATTATGCTGATAGTTTTCCTGATACTGAACCATCTCTGCATTCCTGCTATAAATCCTACCTGGTCATGGTGTATTATCCTGGAGATAACTTTCTATAATCTCATTGCTAAAATCTTATTTAAAATTTTTGCATCAATATTCATTAGGGAAATGGGTCTATAATTTTCTTTCTCTGTTTTCACCCTACCTGGTTTAGCTATCAGAACCATATCTGTATCATAGAAGGAATTTGGTAGTATGCCTTCTGTCCCTATTTTTTTCATATAGATTGTATAGTACTGGAATTAATTGTTCTTTGAATGTTTGGTAGAATTCACATGCAAAACCATCTGGCCCTGGAGATTTTTTCTTAGGGAGTTGATTAATAGCTTGTTCTATTTCTTTTTCTAAACTGGGGCTATTTAAATAATTTATTTCTTCTCCTGTTAACTTAGGCAATCTATGTTGTTGTAGATACTCCTCCATTTCATTTAGATTACCAAATTTATTGGCATAAATTTCGGCAAAGTACCTCTTAATTATTATTCTCATTACCTCATTGTAGGAAAGTTCTCTTTTATCATTTTTGAGACTAACAATTTGATTTTCCTCTTTCCTTTTTCTTATCAAATTAACTAAAGTCTTATCTATTTTGTTGATTTTTTTTCATAAAAGCAACTCTTAGTTTTATTTATTAATTCAATAGTTTTTTTTAATTTTCAATTTTATTAATCTCCCCTTTTATTTTCACAATTTCCTATTGGGTATTTAATGGAGGGGTTTTAATTTGCTCCTTTTCTAGTTTTTTTTCATTGTAAACCCAATTCATTGATCTTCTCTTTCTCTATTTTATGCAAGTAAGCATCTAGAGATATAAAGTTACCCCTTATAAACGCTTTGGCCATATCCCACAAATTTTGGTGTGTTGTCTCATTATTTTCATTTTCCTTGATGAAATTATCGATTGTATCAATACTTTGCTCATTCACCCATTCATTCTTCAGGATTAGATTATTTAATTTCCTATTAACTTGTGGTCTATTTTCTCCTGGCCTTATATTACATGTGAGTTTTATTGCATCATGATCCGAAAAGGAAGCATTTACTATTTCTGCTTTTCTGCATTTCGTTTTGAGGTTTTTATGCCCTAACACATGATCAATTTTTCTATAAGGTCCATGAACCCCTGAGGAAAAAAAAGTATACTCCCTTCTATCACCATTCAATTTCTACCAGAGATCTATCATACCTAACTTTTCTAACATTTTTTTACCTCCCTAACTTCTTTCCTATTTATTTTGTGCTTTGATTTATCTAATTCTGAGAGAGCAAGGTTGAGATTCCCACTGGTATAGTTGTGTTGTCTATTTCTCCTTGCATCTCTGTTAGTTTCTCCTCTAGGAATTTGGATGCTATACCACTTGGTGCATATATGTTTCGTATTGATACTGCTTCATTGTCTATGGTACCCTTTAGTAAAATATACTTTCCTCCCTTATGTCTTTTAATTAGATCTATTTTTTGCTTTTACTTGATCTGAGAAAAGGATTACTATCCCTGCTTTTTTTGTTCACTTGAAGGATAAAAGATTCTGCTCCAGCCCTTTACCTTCACTCTGTATGTATCTCTATGTTTTAGATGTGTTTCTTGTAAACAATATATTGAAGGATTCTGGCTTTTAATCCAGTCTGCTATCTGCTTCCGTTTTATGGGAGAGTTCATCCCATTCACATTCACAGTTAGAGTAACTATATCTATATTTCCTGCCATCGTATTTACCCAAAGTTATATTTTTCTCTTCCCTTTCCCCTGACTCCCTTCCCCCCCTCCCCAGTATTTTGTTTTTGATGACCACTTCCCTCTAACAGCTCACAAAGAATGCTGTCTGCAGTTCGCCATCTTGGTTCCACACCCACTGTGCAAATTCTTAATATAATTGCAATGGGGTCTTGCCAATACTAAATGTATAATAAATTTCTTCAATTTAAAAATTGTCAAATACGCTATCTTATAACTGAAGCTAAATGGCACAAAAGGCAACATGTGTCTTGTAGGGAACAAACCAAAAGCACTTATTGAATTCAGTGAATACTTCATGTTAGTTGTCAGTATGATTAGTTATTATTACTATAATTATTATTAAAACAAAAGACATATATCAGGAACTTAGATTCTATGAGGAGGAGACAAAGCCACACACATTTTAATACAAAATAAAAATGAAGTAATGTTGAAGGAGGAAACCAGATACAGCAAAAATATTGCTCTCTACAGAGAAAAACCTAAGCTTTCAATGCAAAGTTTGATTTCAATGACTGGCTTGAGGCAAATGATGGGGAAATTCAGAAGATGCTAAAATGAGAAAAGGAAACGCCACAGATATAACAGCAGGAGAGATCCGCCATCTCTAAGAAAGTAGCATTCAATTCCATCCAAAGTAAAATAAATTAAATATGAAGTATTTTGTTGCTGGGCTGGGCCCTTTTCCTAGATTGCTATGGAAACAAGGCCCCTCTGCACCCAGGTGAAATGGGCCAGTCTCTATGTTGATCAGCAAGGGCGGGGGAGATCTGGCTGGAGCCTTGTTCTTAGGGTTCAGGGGGTAAGTTGAGGTCTTGCACTAGTATATAGACTGATCATCTTCCTAAGAGACTGTGGTTTGGGGCAAGGGTAGGTCCTCACAGGTGAATTGCCCTAAGCTTGGAACTCTGCTTATTCCCCTGCTGTGAGGACTATTTATTATTATTGTGGCTTCTAGTGCTGCTGCTGCTACTACTACTACTACTACTACTACTACTACTACTACTACTACAACTTCTACAACTACTGTTACTACTACTACCTACTATTTCAACTACTACTGACTACTACAACTTATTACTTTTACTACTACTAGCAGTAACTTCTATTATTAACTACTACTATTACTACTACTACTACTACTACTACTACTACTACTACTACTATTAATACTAGTACTACTACTACTTCTACAACTTCTGTAATTACTATTACTACTACTACCTACTATTTCTACTACTACTAACTACTACAACTTATTACTATTACTACTACTACTATTACAACTACTGCTACAATATTTCACACTTCCTTTCCTTAACCATACATATGTTTTGTAAGTAAAAAGCTTTAAACAAAAAAAAAGAAAGAAAGGAAAAAAAAAGAAATCTCAGGCCCAGGCAGCTACATGGCATAACTCCTGGAGTCAGGAGGATCTGAGTTCAAATCTGTCCTTACACACTTACTGCCTCCTAACTGTGTGACCCTGGGCAAATTGCTTAACCCCAATAGCTTCGAAAAAAAATAAGAAAAAAATCTCAGGCTGAATCTTGAGAAGATAACCGTCAACTAGAGAAAAGGTTAAATAGGTTGTGGTATATGAAAGTCATGGAATATTATTATTATGCAGAGGATGGCAATCAATCCGATTTTAGAAAGACTTGGAAAGACTTGCACAAAATGATGCTGAGTGAAACAAGCAGAACAAGTAGTGCATTATGCACAGGAACAGCATGAATGTGCAATGATCAACTATGAAAGACTTGGTTCTTCTCCATGGCTCAGTGATCCAAAAGCAGTCCCAATAGACTTTGGACAGAAAAGGCTGTCTGCATGCCAAAAAAGAATTATAGGGATTGATTGTAAATCAACACATGCTATGTTCACTTTTTTCCATTTTTTTTCCTTTTTCCCATGGTTTTTCTCTTTTATTGTGATTCTTCTCTCCCAACATGATTCATAAAACAATTGTATTAAAAACAAAAAATTTGTTTTTAAAAATATCAGAGACAACTGCAGTGACTCAACCACAAAGAATATGATTGTGGAAGTTACGTTGGAAATTCAGTATGAATTAGACTTTGTTAGTATTTGTTTCTTGTAGATACCTCTGTGGTACAATAATGCCTTTAGTCTGAAAAAAATTTTAACTTCTTAAAAATATTTAATTTTACTCCAGCCGGGGCGGAAGTCAGGGCTGCGATAGAGGGGCGGATTTTGGGCACCCAGGAAGCCCCTGGGAGACGCCTGGGCCACTTTGCTCTGCTTGCGGGCAGGTGCTTTGGCAGATCTGCCTTTAGAAAAAGGTGGATCGAGACCAGCTGAAAACGTGGTCCTAGTGCGAATCTAGCCCGACCAGCCTCAGACCGGAAGTCAACTCGGCAAACTGCCCCAGGGCAAATACAAATCGTTGCAGTTTTCTCGGCTTTTGACCAATATCCCAACTTTAAATCATGAGCAAGAAGCAGAAGAGAGCTCTCACCATAGAAAGCTTTTACGGAGAAAAAATAGAACAGTCCCCAGATCCTGACATTATGAAAACAATCCCAGATGAAGCCACAAAGGCAGACTTAAGTTGGTCTCCCTTTCAGAAGGCTTACCTGGATGATTGCATTAAGAATCTCAAAAGAGAGCTAGAAGAAGAATGGGGAAATAAATTGAGATCAGGGCAACAGAAATATCAAAAACTGGAAAATAGGACTGGTGAATTGGAAAAAGAAAACAGTTCACTGAAAAACAAAATTGGTGAATTGGAAAAAATCACCAATTCACTGGAAAATAAAAATGGTGAACTAAAAATCAAAATTGGTGAATTGGAAAAAGACAACAATTCACTGAAAAACAAAATTGGTGAATTGGAAAAAGATAACAATTCACTGAAAAATAAAACTGGCAAAATGGAAAAAGAATGCATTGAATCAAGAAATTCAATTGGCCAGCTACAAAAGGAGCTAAAAAAGATAACTGAAGGAAATAATACTTTAAAAATTAAAATTGAACAAATAGAAGTAAATGACTCAAAAAGACTTCAAGAATCAGTTAAACAAAAACAAAAAAAATGAAAAAATAGAACAAAATATGAAATATCTCCTAGGAAAAACAACTGACTTGGAAAACAGATCCAGGAGAGACAATTTAAGGATTATCGGACTCCCTGAAAGCCACGATGAAAAAAAGAACCTGGATGCTATCTTCCAGGAAATCATGAAAGAGAATTGCCCTGATGTTTTAGAATCAGAAGGCAAAATTGGCATTGAAAGAATTCACCGATCACCTCCAGAAAGAGACCCCAAAATTAAAACCCCAAGGAATATCGTGGCCAAATTTCAGGACTATCGCACCAAGGAAAAGATATTGCAAGCAGCTAGGAAGAAACAGTTCAAATACCAAGGAACTGTCATTAGAATTACACAGGATCTGTCAGCTTCCACATTGAAGGATCGAAGGGCCTGGAACCAGATATTCCG
>JAJPUD010029940.1:0-13520 GCA_023553655.1 Myrmecobius fasciatus
AAATTGGAATGTATTAATTCCCTGGCTCTGGGGGATCAGCAGAAGTTCAGGAGCCATTGGAGACCTGACCTCTTCCCCTGCAGTTTTTCCTTGGCCTTTCCCTTCCTTGCTCTGTTTCAATTGCCTGCATTGTAGATGCCAGAGCCCAGGAAACAATTCCCTGGCACCCAGATTTAGCAGACCTCTGCAATGGCCTCCCCAGAGAAAGCTTCATTGCTTGAAATATTTAAAAATTGACCCTGGGCTGAGATTGAGAGAACATACCAAAGGAAACAGGATAGTCCTGGCCAAAGGGCCTGGCTGAGGAGGGTCTGTGGGTTGCTGCCCTCTGCACATGCAGACCAGCAGCCATGCATGCGTGTGACTCCTCACGCCAGGGAGTGCTTGGTCTTCCCAGCTGTGCTGCATTCTCTCTGACTCTGGCCAGCTATGCTTTGCACGAGTAGCTCATTAATGCAAGGGCTGTGCCAAAGATGTGGCCATTGTAGCTGTGGCCATAGGCCAAATATGTGTAAAGTGGGGAGAGAGGTGGCAGAAAGGGTGAGCCTGGTGGAAAACCACTCTAGAGCTGGAAGCTTTGAAAAGCATTTCACAGATCTATTTAGGAACCTCAGTTACTCTCATGTTGTGAGGCAAAGGGGGCTAGAATAAGTCAAGACTGCTTTTCTGTGTGACCATGGGCAGATCTCTTTCCTCTGAGATCCCTTTTCCTTTCTATAAAATGAGAAGGATTTAAATGAATGAATTCTATAATCCCTCTGAGTTCAGACATATTAAGATCCTGTGATTAGTCAGCAGCTCAGATCAAAGTCTACACTAGGTATCATAGAACTTTTCAGTAATATTAAGGAGTGTTGGGGTTGGGCATAAAATAAGATTACATAGTCTCTGTTCTCTGGGCTCCTATCTCCCTATGAGGCTTAGTCTCACAAATTCTTTAGACTTCAAGATCAAGGTCTAGGAAGATGTGCTCTGTGAGGTAGAGCAAATGTCTACAGCTGGACAGAGCAGGGATGATATCTCCCCTTTGGGATATGAAAAGACTCAAGGTAGAGACCTTGACCACAGGGTATATGGAATGGTCAATGATCCTGTGAAGAAATGATTGTTCCTTTACAACTGGTGGGAATCTTAAGTATGTGTAATATAAATGGAGCTGTAACTAGGATGGGTACAGTGGGTCTGGGTCCCTGTAGCTTCCTTCACATGGAGGTACTCTGGTTCCCCAGCATCTAATGATCCTCCACTGATTGGCAATGAATCAACCAGCTTTTCTTGTCTTGTTCTATCCTACCATCCTCAGTGTCCCCCATCTTCTGCCTTCTCTTCCTGCTTGGAGTTGAAAGGATTAGGAACCATTAACCATGTCACTTGACTTTCTTGAGGGTGGAGGGCACCCTCTTCTTTATATGGCCAAACTGTGTTCTAGGAAACTATTCTATTTCAAATAAATTCATCTAGTCTCAAGAATTACTAATTATGGTTCTGAATGTAAATGGCCATTTCCTTTTTTTTCTTTTTAAAAATATTTTTTATTTATTTCATTATTTCCCAATTACATTTAAAATATTTTAACAACCATTTTTTAAAAATGTGTTTCAAATCTCTTACCACCTTTCACCTCTGTTCCCTTCTTGAGAAGTCAAGCAAGTCAATATCAATTATCATATGAAGTCAGAAAACACATTTTTCCATGTTAGCCATATCATAAAAGAAAAAGCAATATCAATTATGCATATGAAGTCATAAAACACATTTTTTCCATCTTAGCCATATAAAAGAAAAGTAAAACAGTTAAAATAAAGAAGTAAAGGATACTTGACTCTGCATTCAGTTTATCAATTCTCTCTCTAGAGATAGATGGCATCTTTCATCATTGGTCCTTTGGTATGGTTTTGTTTTATTGTTTTCACAAACGACTATTTCCTTAGCTAGTGGTTGTGAGTTCTGGCTTGGTCAAATGAATCTGAGGAAATCGGTGAAGTCTTGCAAATATGATGAACTTGAGACAGGGTGATGCAGTTGAAAAAGTCTTGATTTTTGAGTAAGAAGCCCTATGTCCAAGTCCTGGTTATGCTCTTCTAATCTTCATATATAGCAAAAGAAGTGATCAGGAAATCAGGATAGATGGGTAAGCCTAAGCACAATCACAGAACTCTTTCTATAGACCTAAATAATGGTTCAGCAAGAGATAATGAGAGAGATAGAGGGAATATATATGTCTAGGAGTTCAAAATGAGGATATTCAAGAGGGAGGCTAACCAAAGAAGGCAGGTCTAGGATGACAACAAGTAAAGTAAGTGATTAGAAGGAGCACTTCAGCTTAATAAACATTAGTGAAGATTCTACTTTATACAAAGTAATGGTTGCTCTGAAGACAAGGTGTTTTTTTCTTTTGCTTCTCTGTCAGAGGTACCATTTTGGATGTCAGGAGAATAGGAAGAGATTGTTTCAGAATTTGTATTTGTTTTTAGCACCTAGTACATTGCCTGCATCTACTAGGCATTTAATAAATGCTCATTCATTGACTCTTCATTATGCATCTTGATTATCTCCAAAAGCCATGATGCTTGTATTCCAACTTCTTCCCACTAGAATTCTGATCCTGGGATCTTATTTCTGACTGGTGAACTTTCACCTTAAATTACACAACCCTGGGTCTACCATGCTATTTCCCAAACATCTCTAAGACATGTCACTACGTATCTTCTCTACGTATAGTTCCTTCCCCTCTCCCTCTTTTCAAGTCTTGCCTTTCAATAAGTGTTATCTCCCTCTTTGAGAACATAAGCACTTTGAAAGCATTTAATCTTTCTTGCTTGCACTTTTCCAGTGTTTAGAACAGCATCTGGCATATGGTAAATGCTTAAGAGCTACTTTCTCATTCATTCATTCTGACAGGTCATTCTTTCTGATTCATGTTGCTGCAATTGTGAGCTTGAGGAGGCTGGTACCAACTTCTCAGGCTAGAAATCTGAGGAAAAAAGATGGTAGTGTCCATACCAAGTCCAATAGAGCCAAGGAACTGAAGTACTACAGAGAAAGATAGAGACAGAGACAGACAAACACACACACAAACACACAGAGAGACACACAGAGAAAGACAGAAACAGGTAGAGACAGAAAGATAGGGGGAGGAAAAACACTTCTCAGGTGGACAGTAGTGATGATGTTAAAGAAAACCTAGAGGAAGACTGTATCTGACTAGTGTCATTTCCTGGCATCCTCCTGTTCCTGTAGAAGAAGAATTAGATTTAGTCTGCTAGTTTGCAGCTATAGAAAGTATAGAAAGGCTGATTTCCTCTTAGGCTAATAAACACTCACATAATCATTAGCATTGTCCTTGAATTCTATGGGCTATCTTTAATGGTGGTGAGCTTGTTACCTCTGAAAATCTTCAATGGAAGCTAGTTGTACATTCATTGAAAAGGATATAGAAGAGATATAAGTCTCAGGCAGGATTGGATCTTATCATCTCTGAGGATTCTTCCAATTCCGAGATACTATGGTTCTCTCAATCCATCAGGCTAACTGTTCATCTAGGACATGTAAAGGACCAAAAGGGTTTCTGCCCACTACTACCTAAGCAAGGAGATTCAATGTCTCAGCACTGAGTTTGGAGTTAATGAATCTGGATTTAGCCTCATTCTATAACTTACTTAAATGTGGCCCTTTAATAAGGAATTTAAGTGCTCTGGGCTTCAGAGTCATCTGTAAAAATAAAGAGGTTGAACCAGGTTATCTTTTTTTTTGAGACAGAGTGAGACAGAGGGAGGAGAAGAGAAAGAGAAACAGAGACAGAGACAGAGACAGAGAGGGAGAGAGAGAGAGATAGAGAGAGAGAGAGAGAGAGAGAGAGAGAGAGAGAGAGAGAGAGAGAGAGAGAATGTTCAAGGTTTATTAGGACATCATTTAATCTCGAAGTTGAGTCATACAAAAACAAGACCAGAAACATTCAGCATTTCTGAAAACCTGGGCTAAGGTCAATAGTCTGTCTGCTTGCTAAAAACTCTTTTCTTTTTTTCAGTTCCTCACACACCAAAAGGCTGCTTAGCGAAGTTTCCTGCTGTGGCTTGAACTCAAAACACTTTTAGAAATGGTTTTGCAAACTTTAAAAAAATTATTACAGTGACTACAGATTAGGAAAGGTGATTTCCTTTATCATGCAATTTAAAAATACAAAAACCAAAGAGAAAAAAAGTGCCTTCCTGAAGAGAACCTATATGTTCTCTTCAGCGAAATATGGTTGACTAGTTTCCCAGGAACACCTCTTCAAGAGACATACAAAGCTGAGAACGCTATGAATGGGAGACAATGATAGCATTTCTAAACAAGAGCCCCCTTCCACACCACCCCAGCTGGACAGTTCCCAAAGACAGTTTAAGGCTCTTGATCTCAGATTTTTCAAATGAAGAAGGCGTTCTTTTGCAAAAGAATGAGAACAGTAGACCTAACCATATCAGGCCTAAAGCTATATTATGAAGTAGGGGTCATCAAAACCATTTGGTACTGGCTAAGAAATAGAGTAGTAGATCAGTGGAATATATTAGGTTTACAAGACACAGTAGTCAATGATTACTGTAACCTACTGTTGGATAAACCCAAAGACTCCAGCTTCTGGAATAAGAACTCACCATATGACAAAAATTGCTGAGAAAATTGGAAAATAATACGGCAGAAACTAGTCATTGACCAATACCTAATACTCTATACCAAGACAAGGTCAAAATGGGTTCATGATTTAAACATAAAGAGCAATACTATAAGAAAACCGGTAGAGCAAGGAAAGGACTACCTTCACTATGTGAAGAAAGAAGAAATTTATGGCCAAAGAAGAACTACACAAAAGCAGGCTACTGAACAGCAGTGATTATCACTGAGAAGCAGATAGTTTCCTTTCCATCCCTCCATGAAGCCTCTTCACACATTTTTAGACAATTTTCATACAAAATGCTATTGCAACTGGAGGAATGAAGGAATATCTTCAGTCCCTTGGAATATTCTCTCACATGAGAACTTTAGCTAGAAAAGCCATGGTACAACTTGATTGTAGAACACATTCCTTCCCAGCAAAAGCCAACTCCAAGCAGAATCAAGGAACAGGCATTGAATTCCCTGGTGCATGGAACTGAATGTAGATGGAAGCATAGTATTTTCACCTTTTTTTGTTCGCTTTCTTTTTCTTTCTCATGGTTTTTTCCCTTTTGGCCTGATTTTTCTTGTATAACATGGCAAATATGGAAACATGTTTAAAAGGATTGTACATGTTTAACATATATCAGATTTTTTTGCTGTCTTGGGGAGGAGGGAGGTAAGGGAGGAAAGGAGAAAAATTTGGAACACAAAATTTTGCAAAAAATAATGTTGGAAACCATTTTACATGTATTTAAAAAATAAAATGCTATTGAGGGGAGAGAATGAGGACTGTGGAGCTCTTTGGCAAACAATTTTAAATGAGCCTTCCTCTAATATAACTCAGTTCAATTCCATTCATTTATTGGTTTAAGTTTCCAAGTTACTTTGCTTTTTCCAAAGCAAAGAAACTTATTCTACTACCCTGAAAGATCAAGTTGTCTTATGAATAGCAAAATGGCAAATCTTAGGAAACACTAAGTTTATAGGTTGGTAAGGGGAAAAGTATGCATAGGTCTATTTTAATTCTTTATTCCATAAAGATTTATAAAATTTCTTTCCCAAAGATTGGAGAAGCTTCTGAGAATGCCTAACATCACACCAAAGTATTTAGGAGACACATGATTACTTAATGATGGAGAAAATATTCAATATTCTTATTTGATTTAAGATACCACTCTGCCCCCAAAATAAAACAAAACAAAAACCTTATCTGTTTTGAAAACTTGACTCTCTATATTTTAGTCAAGTCTCACCTAGTACAGGCCAGGCTGTATCATGTTTCTGTCTAATCCAAGACATATTGTAAAGAATCAAATCACTGTATTATCCTAATTTTTAAGCATGTTCCCTGAAACTAGGGGAACTCTGGAAACATAAACAAGACACATCTCAGCTTCCATTTAGCCTGACTCGTCATTGAATAAATTCATACAAGTAACTTAAAAGGCAATTTGGAAAGTATCCAATAGCCCATAGAGCAAATCAGAAAAAAATGTGACTGCAAAATACAGATTTGGTCTAAATGACAAATGTGCTAGTTGGTGTAGGAAGTTATAGAAACCCCTTCCACACTTTGCAGTTTACAATCAAGCCAATATTTAATTTAGTGGACTGAGTCCAAACACAATGAGGCATACTCTAATTCCTTAAATCATATTGCACAGATATGTAACACCAACTAATAGGCAGACCCTCCAGGTCCCTGCCATTCTTTGTCACAAAAAATGGGTGAGGGCAGAGAAGGCAGAACTGAAACTTAGCAGCTGACTAAGGTCAGGCCTGTTGCCATTGCCTATGAAAAGTCAAAAAATGTCACTATGCTTCTCTCCCAAAGCAGCTGAGGCCAGAGTAGTTGACAGTCTCTTCAATCACGAGCCTGTGACAATCCCTAAACAAGCATTCCCTCTTTGCCTCCCCCCATATACATACAGTCTCAGACTATTGAGGATCCTGTTCTCAGCTTTACCAACTGAAAAAGGGTCCTTAAAGCCTGTCTTCCAATAGATGGGGGTCAAGGGCAGTCTCCACCAAATGAAAACTCAGACCTTTGGAGACCTCTTACCTTATTACAGTGATTTAGTGCATGGCTCAGGAAACAATGGAGAGCTAAGTCCCCAAAACAATCAGAGCTGTCTTGCCAGAGAAGTTTCTACAGATTCAAGAGTTAAGATCATAAGCATTCACAAGGTCATAATCACAGAACTCCAGAGCTTCAGAAGTGAGTCATCTAATTGGAACCCCTTATTTTATAGGGCAGAAAGACCAATGACCAAAGAAATCAGGATAATGTCCTGAATGTTATACAGTGGAAGAAATTAAAACAAGAAATAAATCCCTTGAACACAAGAAACAAAACCCTTTGTTCCCTAGGAGTTAATGCCACAAAGAAGATTCACATCTTTAATTGTCCCAGAGAGTGGAGTCAAATGATAAAATCATGCAGGAAACTTTTGAGGAGGATAAGACAGAAGAAAACTGGGCTAGAAATTGTTGGACTGACAAAGGAAGAGAATAGTGAAGCAGAAGGCCAGTCTCGGCTCTGACAGCTTGAAATGGGAGAACAGCAGGTCAGGCAGCAGGAGATGAAGGGATGACTTCTGTTCATACTCAGGCCACACATATTAGGCTGGAGAAGAGAAATGTAAATTATATCAGGAATCTGATGCGTGAATCCAGCCCAGAATTGTGCTCATGCCCACCTCCTCAACTCGGTCACTGTCTGGTCACAACCATCCTGTCTTGGGGAAGCAGGGTATCACCCTTCCTATTCCTAGAAAAGGGACAGAATAGCAACTTGGGTTTCTCTGAGATGGAAGTCTGGAGAGGCAGACAATACCTTTGGGGAGAAAGGCAAGAATAAAGAATCTGTGCTCAGGTGGGCACTGGGGGCAGCTGTTGAAGGAGCCATACTGTTTGCCTAAAGGCTCAAAGTCTCTCAAAGGCACAGTTTTCCAATGATTCAGACAGTTTTTATAAATAAAGATGAGACACCCTCACATGAAGTTCTATATTTAACAAAATTCCCAAGTCCCTAAAATCAGGTACCAACTTGTCTCTCTCCCTCCTATACCTTCAACTTTTGTTCCTATAACCAAAGGGAGACTTTTCTGGTTGGGCCACGCTGAATTCATGGACTTTGCAGGCAGCTCCCAGAAGCAAGTTTAGATATGGGAAGGGACAGATCTAGAGAAATACAAGCAAATAAAGACAGCTTCATTTGTTCACATCTTTAACTTTCATGATCATTTGCTTCTGGGGGTAAGACCACAGTTCCCATCTAGTAGTAGTTATACGATACAAATTTATTGGTTAGTAGAACATGTTATTCACACCAAAGGAAATGCTGCTTGAGTCTTTAGTCCTCAGTTATCTCATTCTTGCCAGTTTTCTGCCCCTAAAATAGAGAGCACATGGTTTCCACATAGGTCTAAGTTATGAACAAATTGTAAACTATCTTGGGAAGATCAGTGATCTCCACACAGATCTGCCATATTGAATTCCAATCTCTCAGCATAACCATGGAAGGAGTCTTCTTTATGGTATCAAAGTCAATGGTGATCCCAAACATGATCCCAATCTTGTCTGGCCTGGCATAGCACTTACCAAAGGAGGTGAAAGAGTCATCTACTTTGTGGGCTACCCCATTCCTGGTCAGGGCTTCGGATAACTCCTTGACAAATGGCATAAACTCTTGGTTCTGGTTCAATGAGAGGACAACATTGGAATGGAGTGACTATGGCAAGAAAGCTGAAAAATGTTCTCTGTTCATCTCTCTCTCAAGCACAAGATGTGTGCTGAAATCCCATCCAGACCAAAGGAGAATTGAATGACATTTGGAACAACTTTTTCAACATGAAATGTCTTCTGGAATCTCTACATGCTGACTCTGTCCTTTGTCAACTGGAACATTTTCCTTTCAGTTTCAACTGTGAATTTCCCATTCTCATTGAAAAGATTCACTGTCTTTGTAATAGCACTCATAGCTGGCATCTGAGTAATCTATACCAGCCTGGCATTCTTCTTATATACCTTGACAATAATTGTATTGATTAATTCAAACTAAACCATATTAACTGTTCTGGGTTCCTTGAACATTTTCTGTCACGAACAGGACTTTGGTGATCATCAACACATCCAACAATGTCAATCCAACCATGGAACATTGTAGACTTTGCATTCCAGCAATCACAAGTGTAATGGGCCATCTTCTTGTCCATATGTTGTCATGTAACACTTCCTAGCTGTGTGACTCTGGCAAGTCACTTTACCCCAATTTCCTCAACAAAAAAATTGCACATGTTTAACATATATTAGATCACTTGCCATCTAGGAGAAGGAGTAGAGGGAAGGGAGGAAAAAATTAGAACACGAGGTTTTATAAGGGTAAATGTTGAAAATTATCCGTGTATATATTTTGAAAATAAAAACTTTTATTTGCTTGCATTGTGTTGCCTTTCTCTGATTCTTTTTTTCTTGTAGATAGGATTTTTCTTGCATAACTTCTCAAGCATTTCAACATTATTAACATGTAGTGGACTTCCTGCCATCTAGGGGAGGGGAGGGGACTGGGGGTAAAATTTGTATTGGAAAGCTTTGTAAAGATCAAGGTTGGGGAACTACCCATACATATGTTATACAAATAAAAAGCTTAAAAAAAAAAGAAAAGAAAAAGTTTTAATTTTTAAAAATTTCACCAGATGTTTTGAAAACAGGTTTTGGGATGAGCATAGTACAGTCAATCTGTAGGATTTGCTCTTCTTGAATAAAGTGCTACTTTCAGAGCAGGATGACATTATTCTTCAGGCCTCTGGTCCTCCATAAATTGTAAAGACTTGGACATAAAAGAACCTCCATTCAAGGGTGTCTTCCATTTTAACTCAGTCAATAATGTCATAATTCAGGGCTTCAGGGCCATTTCTTGACCTCCAAAATCCTTTTCTATGTCATGAGTTCATCTACAGCTGTGTAGTCTGGGAGGACTTTGTCTTCTTTTGCTTTCTCACCAGATCCCCTGTTGATACATGCCAAGGTGGAGAGGACCCAGCTTGACCTCAGCCTGGGCCTGGGTTCCATCCATGCTACATGCTACATCAACAAAAAGTTGAAGAGGAGAGGAGGAGAAAAGATTGATGGGAGCAGGTCCTACAGTTCAGGGATTGGGAAACAAGTCAGGGAATGTACCTGCATGTAGGTATTAATCCAAAGGTCTAGAGGGGTTCATAGAGTGGGGTAAGAAAGCATGTGTCAGCAGGACTGGCTGATTAATTAGGTACAGCATGTATGGACCTGCCCTACCCACCCCTAGCTGTCTCATAGGTTATCTCTTAATGTCCATTCTAACTCTTAAGTCTTATGCACTTTTATACTGGTACATCTGAAAGTACCTATTCTGAGCTGTTAGACATATCCCGAAGATAAGGGTAAAGGACCTAATCCTTCACAAATGAGGCATTCCAGGAAATAGCCTCTCCCTTTCCCCAGCCCTTGGCAGGATAGAGTGGGCACTGAGTCACACTTCTCATCAGGGTGGGCCTGATGCTCATGTGAACATATTGTCTGGCCATTGGGAGAGAGTTAATTATAACCAGCTTCTTTGGTTGGGGGAATTGATTAGGGCCAGCCCCTATGAGGCCCAAGGCATGCAATGGCAGGATGTATTGTATGGAGCTGGGCCTTTGGTGAGTTGTTGGGGTGGGTGTGAGGGGATGAATCACCAGATAGTCATCCACTGGTCCCAGGAGTCCCCATGGTCTGGAGAGAATGTATCTGGAGTGGTTCTCTTCAGGCAAAGCAAGGGATTGGGGAGAGGCATGGAGGCTGGGGATTGCCAAGTTCACTGCAAGAAGCCTACTGTGGACCCACACTCCTTTCTTGCTGCTGCCAAAAGCGGCTTCTCCCAGACTACTTCTCTGGCTACCCTTTGGTATCCTCCCTAACCCTTAAGTTGAATTTAGTGTCCAAGAAATAGCAGAAAATTTAATACTTATTCTCCCCTTCCAATGTATGATAGAGAGATCACTGGATCAGGAGTCAAAAAGATCTTGATCTTTGTCCCAGTTTTGTCACTAGTTAAATGTATGACTTTGGAGGAATCACCTCTCTGTACCTTAGCTTATTTTATAAAATGGAGAGATTGGCCTGGTATCTAAAGTTCCTTCAATATTTCCATTCTATGTTCTACTTCTTTAGGTCCCTCCCATCTCTTGACATTCTCTGTTCTAAATTCCTCTCAGACTTTCACAGTCTATATTCTATGCATGATTCCTATTCTAAAATTCAGCACCAATCCCTGGAGAGAGATCTAGAAGATTGACTTGACTCAACCTCCCTTTTGCCTTAATTGTAATACCCCTAACTCTGTGGTACCCTCCAACACAGCCAAAGCAAACTAGCTGCTTGGATGCCTGTCAGGAAGCTCACAACATCTTGCTTTCCCCCTGGCTTCCGTAACAGGATAAGAGAATAGCCCTTAATCTTTTCTTTTTCCTTCTACCACCCCACCCATTAGATTGGGATGGGTGCTGCCTAACTGGAGACTGAGGCATTCTTCCACAACCTTCTTTTTGGTTTCTGGTCCCTTCCTTATTTTTGAAAAGGCCAGCGAGAGGGGGAGGCTAGAGTCACTTTTAAACCACTTTCACTGTGGGGTGAGTAGGCCTGGCTGCATATCCTGAGTGAACTGGAGAAAACACACCATTATTGGGAAGCCAACTGAGCTAGGGAAGGCATCAGGAAGCGGCTGTGTTAAAGCAAACAGCTCCAAGCACTGGGGCCAAAACCACAAGGCCACGTTCCACTAGCTACCCGGAGCTCAGCTTTTACTGGAGCTGTTTACAAAAACCTATGCTAGGAAACCTAGCCAACTACCCTTGGGACTTGAGATCAGAAGGGTCCACAGCTGCAGGGGCCCCTCCCCTCCTTATCCACAGCCCTGAAGCCTCTGGAGATCACTAGATTCAGGCTAACTTGGGACAGTTGGCAGTAATGGCAGCAGCAGCTAAATCTTTCATTCCCTCTTCTTGGCCACTGAGAACAGGTGGCTGGCACTGTTTTATGGAGACAGGGAGCTTAAGGCCAGGGGGGTAAGGCCTATAGGGTCCCTGCAGCTATATGGGGCCTGGGTTGGGCTTCCAGATTCCTGCAGCAACGACTGAATTTCGAAAGAGCCCAGGCTGAGCTTGATCTCAGTGTTCCCAGAATAAACCAGGGACCAGGTCACAGGGTTCAAATTCAAGGGATAAATCAGCTGAATCCACCTACCACTGGCAAAATTAAGATAAGAGTCTGGTTGGCTTTTTTGGGTTGTTGGGTCTTTTTAGAAGGAGGGGGCAAGGATTTCCTGTTTCTATAGCTCCTCACCTCCTGAGGCAATATGATATAGTGAAAACTCTGCAAAGACTCATGTTTTAATTCCAATTCTACCACAACTTTGCTTTATGACTTTGACCCAGTCATTTTTCTTAACATATTCTTCCATCTAAATATTGGCATTGGATTAATTCAGAGGTTCTTAATCTTGCTTGTTTTGGGACTCTTTTTGCAATCTAGCATACTATTTTATACATTGCATGCATAAAATAAAATACACAGGATTACAAAGAAAACTATCAAAATATTTTTAAAAATAATCTCATGTATATTGGAGGGGATGTGGGAGGGCTGGGACACTGATGCATTGTTGGTGGAGCTGTGAACGGATACAGCCATTCTGGAGAACAATTTGGAACTATGCTCAAAAAGTTATCAAACTGTGCATACCCTTTGACCCAGCAGTGTTTCTATTGGGCTTATATCTCAAAGAGATCTTAAAGGAAGGAAAGGGCCCCACATGTGCAAGAATGTTTGTGGCAGCCCTTTTTGTAGTGGCTAGAAACTGGAAACTGAATGTATGTCCCATCAATTGGAGAATGGCTGAATAAATTATGGTATATGAATGTTATGGAATATTATTGTTCTGTAAGAAACGACCAGCAGGACGATTTCAGTGAAGCCTGGAGAGACTTGCATGAACTGATGCTGAGTGAAATGAGCAGAACCAGGAGATCATTGTACCTGGCAACAACAATACTGTATGACGATCAATTCTGATGGACATGACTCTCTTCAACAATGAAATGTTTCAAACCACTTCCAATTGTTCAGTGAAGAAAGCCATGTACACCCAGAGAGAGGGATGTGAAATGCGGACCACAATATAACATTCTCATACTTTTGATTGACGTTTGCTTACAATGTGCTTCCTTTATCTGATATGTCTTCTGTTTAGATACGATTTTTCTTGCACAACAATGATGTCTGGAAATATGTATACATATATTCGATTTGCCAAGTATTTTAACATAATTAACACGTAGTGGATATCCTGCCATCTAGGGGAGGGGTGGGGAGTTGGGGGGAAAAAGTCTGTAACAGAAAGCTATGTAAGGGTTAATGGTGAAAAATTACCCATACGAAAACTGGGACACTGATACATTGTTGGTGGAACTGTGAACGGATCCAACCATTCTGGAGAGCAATTTGGAGCTATGCTCAAAAAGTTATCAAACAGTGCATACCCTTTGACCCAGCAGTGTTTCTACTGGGCCTATATCCCAAAGAGACCTTAAAGGAGGGAAAGGGACCCACATGTGCAAAAATGTTTGTGGCAGCCCTTTTTGTAGTGGCAAGAAACTGGAAATTGAAAAGATGCCCATCAATTGGAGAATGGCTGAATAAATTATGGTATATGAATGTTATGGAATATTATTGTTCTGTAAGAAATGACCAACAGGAGGATTTCAGAGAGGATTGGAGAGACTTGCATGAACTGATGCTGAGTGAAATCAGCAGAACCAGGAGAACATTATACACAGCAACAAGACTATACGATGATCAATTTTGATGGA
>JAJPUD010029941.1:555-13520 GCA_023553655.1 Myrmecobius fasciatus
TTCGCATCCCTCTCTCTGGGTGTATATGGCTCTCTTCAACAATGAAATGTTTCAAACCACCTCCAATTGTTCACTGAAGAAAGCCATATACACCCAGAGAGAGGGATGCGAAATGTGGACCACAACATAACATTCTCATACTCCTTGATTGATGTTTGCTTACATTGTGTTTCCTTTATCTGATATATCGTTTGTGTAGATAAGATTTTTCTTGCACACCAATGATAAGTTTGGAAATATGTATACATATATTCGATTTGCCAATATTTTAACATAATTAACATGTAGTGGATATCCTGCCATCTAGGGGAGGGGTGGGGAGTTGGGGGAAAAATTTGTAACGGAAAGCTATGTAAGGGTTATTGTTGAAGAATTACCCACATATATGTTATGCAAATAAAATAAAAATTAAAAAAAAAGAAAATATATTCTAAATATCCAAATGAAATATATACTTAGAGTAATAAAATGAATGACTCTTCAGAGTTGAAGGAGATCTCAGAATTTATCTGGTCTAAGTTGGACCTTTTCAACATCCCCAACAGGTCATTCAACCTCTACTTAGAGCTTATACAGTCATTTTGATATAATCACAGAAACTTCTCATGTTTCACCTACTTTGAAATTGCAATTATAACCTTCTATTGGAGTGTGACCCGAGAATGAGAAACTGTAAAAATATTGTTTGTCATAGTTTAACTACAATGGTGCAAGAACCATTTAACTCACACAAATAATACCTAATAGGGTGCTATATCATCAACACTTATTTACTGAGCGCATGTGTACAAGGTACAGCATTGGTTATTTGGAAATATCAATCAATAACACCCATTTTATGCCTGGGTTCTTGTTGTTTGTCTTTTGTTCTCCAAGAGGACCGTGACATTAGGGTGCTGGTGGGGGGGGTGTCATGACATTCAAGTGAGCTGGATTTAAGTGAGGGAGGGTTAGGCAAGGTCGCCAGCCTCACTTTCCTGTCCAGAACCATCTGGGTCCAATGGCCAGATATAGATCAGGACAACTGGAGATGCCCCTGGATTCAATGGGAGACCTTAGCTTTTTTAAGCTAAGGTCTTCAAAAGGTCTCAGTGTGACTGAAGCTGCACCCACTCGGTAATTAAGGCTAGGTAGCAATTGAGGCTAAGAATCTCCTCTCACCTAATCCCACTCCACCCCTCAAAAAAAAATTAAATTTAAATAAATAAATCTGGAAGGAGAAGACTCTCAAGGTTTCTGGCCAAAGCAGAAATGATTGCTGTTGACATTCAATTTGAGCCACTGAGGACCCAAACAATGACCAAATGGGGCTTAGCCTAGGGCTAATTGGTGGTCAATGAGAATCAGATCATTTTTGGTTTAAGGCCTGATTCTTTTTTTTTTTTTTTTTTTTACTTTTTGCTGAGGCAATTGAGGTTAAGTGACTTGCCCAGGGTCACACAGCTAGGGAATGTTAATAAGGCCTGATTCTTAAGAAAGAAATCTAGCTAGTAAACCCCAAGATATCTTAGGAGGGTTCATGCTAGGCACAGAGTATTACTGAGGGGGGAAGTCATATGGAGAAGGGCTCATCTTCTTCATCATTGCCATCAACAACTTACTGCCATCAGTATCAAGAGTCCCAGAAGGGCAGCATCTCCTTACACAAACAGTCCTTAGAATTCCAGCCTTTCCTTATTGCTATCATCCAGGTAAACAACTGGGTAGACATTACTCTCAAATGATCCCCACAGGGGAGGCAAGCAGGCATAACTGAGGCAACAGGTACTTTGGGGAAGAGATAAATTGAATATGTTCAGACAAGTCAAACCATCACAACAGCACTACCTTACCAGCTCCTTGTAGACCCTGACAGACATAGACTAAGGCCATGAACTATCATCTTGGGAAGCAACTCCTCTGGAGATTGAGCCTGGAAACTATAGATCCTACAGCCACATCCATTGAAGACTGAGAAAAGAATGTTCTTCTCTCCAGAGTCCTTGGCACTGTCAAATGAGTCAACATCAGAAGCTGATATTTTTGTCAGTGGAAGTGACATTAAAAAAAGAGACATTACCATCTGTTTTGTTGTTTTACCTTAAGGACCATGGGACTTTTCAATCTGACTTGCAGCTGAAACCTTCCGTATGTACTAACTCTATGTCCCATTAGAATGTGAGCTTCTTGAGAACATGAAATTTCTTTTTTATTTGTATCTTTAGAGCTTAGCCCATAGTAACTACTTAATAAATGCTTCATTCATTCATACAAAGAGCAAGAAAAGAAATAATCCCTGTAAGTATGTAGATAGATGTTAAATGAATTTTAATTTGATGACCTACCTTGCCTTGTAGATAAAGGAGAGTGGTATGAGCTGCCAACAAAATGACCATCAATTGAAGATATCACTTAGTCTCCTTCATTGTTGACAAGATAATTTTACGGTGAAATTGCTTAATAGAACCACAAAGTTTAAGTATAAACCAGAAGAAAGTAAACATTTTCAAAAATACATAATCCAAATGACAAAAATAAATTAAATATGGCCTCGCAAAAGCAGTTGGATCAATATCCTTCATTTCTACCAGAAATTGGCAGCTTACTTTACTCTTCTTTTACAAACAACAGACTGATCTTTTGGTCAATAAACAGATTAGAGTACTATGATATAAATCTAAATGAACAAAGGAAGGAAAGGTGAATTTTCATTTGAATGCCATGAGACAAAAGACTTTTGTTTGGAGTTTTAGAAAGTGGAGAAACTGATACAACCTCTATCAGTGGCCCAGTGTTGAGCTTCTCAATGGAAATAGGTATTCGATCAAATTTTGAAAGCATTTTTTTTATTAAAGCTTTTTATTTTTCAAAACATAGGCATGGATAATTCTTTGACATTAATCCTTGCAAAACCTTGTGTTCCAATTCCCCCCTCCTTTCTCTTACTGCCTCCCTTACATGGCAAGTAGTCGAATATTTGTTAAACATGGTAGAAGTATATGTTAAATCCAATATGTGCCTACATATTTGTATAATTATCTTGCTGCGCAAGAAAATCAAATCAAACCAGAAAAAACAAATGAGAAAGAAAATAAGATGCAAGCAAACAACAACAAAAAGAGTGAAAAAAGAATAAACCACACTCAATTCCCACAGTCCTCTCTGGATGCAGATGGCTCTCTTCATCACAAGATCATTAGAACTGGTCTGAATCATCTCATTGTTGAAGAGATCCACATACATCAGAATTTATCTTCATAGAATCTTGTTGTTGTCATGTATAATCATTTCCTGGTTCTGCTCATTTCACTTAGTATCAGTTCATGTAAGTCTCTCCTGGCCTCCCTGAAATCATCCTACTGGTCGCTTCTTACAGAACATTTATATACCATGACTTATTCAGCCATTCTCCAATTGATAGGCATCCATTCAGTTTTCAGTTTCTTGCCACTACTAAAAGGGCTGCCACAAACATTTTTGCACATGTGATCCCTTTCCCTCCTTTAAGATCTCTTTGGGATATAAGGCCAGTAGAAATGCTTTGGACATAATTTCAAATTGTTCTCCAGAATGGTTGGATCCATTCACAATTCCACCAACAATTTATTAGTGACCCAGTTTTTCCACACCCCCTCCAACATTCATATCTTTTCCTGCCATTTTAGCTAATCTGAGAGGTGTGTAGTGGTATCTCAGAGTTGTCTTAATTTAAATTTCTCTGATCAATAGTAATTTAGAGCACCTTTTCATATTCCAGAGTCACACAGCTGTCTGAGACTGGATTTGAACTCAGTTCTTCCTGAGCACTCTGTTGATCCCTTAGCTGGCTCAATGTAAAATGTATATTGGACTCTTTGATTTCTAAGGTGCCTTCCATACACACACACACAGACATACATGTAGACATGTATATGCACACATCATGTTTATGTTTATATACATACATATATGTGTATAGGGAGAGAGAAAGACAAAGACAAAGTCAGATACAGAGAGATAGTCAGACAAATAGAAAGAGACAGATAGACAGAGACAAAGAGATAGCAAGATAGAGAGACAGAGGCAGACAGGAAGAGACAGAGAGACAGAGACAGAGAAAATGAGAGACAGATAGAGAGCCTGTTATTCCTTCACCCTTGCAAAAATGAGTGTATTCCTGAATCAAATAGTGAAGAAAAATAATGAGTTTATTTGATATTTGATAATACTCATAGTGCCCTACCTCTCTACCCAAATCAGAGTGATGTTTCCCCATTTCTTCCTTGGGATAAAGACTGGTCATCTCAATTATATAGCATTTGGCTAGATAATAGGGATTTAATTAATTTTGAAAGAATTTCTTAGATAATCTCTCTGAGGTAATAATATAAGTGAAAAGAGCACTATTCTTACCCATCCCACCCCTCTCAGCAAGGCAAGCCCACATTTATACTCCATGCTAGTTGTTATCAAAAGATTCTGCGGTACTCAGCAGGGTTGGGGAGTAAGCCCATTGCTGCTGCCCACTGCTTCCCCAGTTGCAAGCTGGTCCAGCAGTAGCATTACAACCAGTGCTCTTTTAGAGTGCAAAAAGAATTCTTTATTTAGCAATTCTCATGAGAAGCGGATGTGCTCACTGGCCAGACACACATGGAACACAGACACAGGAGCAAGTTTTATGTACTATTAGTTCAGTTCCTTACCCCTCCCTTCAAGGTTCTGATTGGTCGGATTTACAATCCTATTTATTCATCCATTCCAAATGTCAAAAAGCTTGTGTCCTGTCATTGTCCCTATCCAATTTGGGATGGTTTAAGCCTGAGCCCCTTTGTTAGGACCTTTGTTGCTTGTCACATATATATACACATATCTGTATGTTTATATATATATATATGTGTGTGTATATATATATATATATATATATATATATATATACATGTGTATAGGGAGATAGACAAAGACAGAGACAGAGAGACAGGCATAGAGATAAAGTCAGATAAACAGAGGCATAGAGACAATGACAGAGAAAGAGATAGAGAAGCAGAGACAGATAGAGTAGAGACAGAGACAGACAAACAGAGAATGAGTCAAGATACTTCACCCCTACCCTCATTCCTGTTTTGACAATATCTGTGGAAACCTAATTCTCATACTCTTCATACTGTATTCTTCCTGTTGTATATTTATATGGTCACTTTCCTCTCCCTTTAGCTCCTCCCCAATAATTCTATTCTATAATAAAAAGGAAAGACTATTGTCTTACACTCTAGGATAATAGCCTTTGATCTGGAGGTAATTTAGTTTGTAGACTTCCATAAAAAGAAAAAATTGAGGCATAGAGAAGTTACTATCTACAAATAATCTACAAAAACTGGAATTAATATTTATTTTTGGAAAATTTTATGGTATCACATGATCTTGGTCAAGTCACTTTACATTTTTGAACTTTGTTTTCTTAATTTGTAAAATTGCAATACTACATGTAGCATCTAACTCACAGTGCTGTTGTGAAGATCAAATGAAATAAAGTATTCACAGAATTTTACAAATTTTAATGTGCTATATGAGTATCTATTATTATTATTATAATAGTTATTATCACAGAAAGTTTTCCTAATTTTCCCAGTTGTTAGTGCCTTCTCTCTCTCCATTATCTTGTATTTATTTGTTTCCATTGTGTTTCCCCAGTTGAAATTAAGCTTCTTAAAAGCAGATACTTAAAAAACAAACAAACAAAAAACAAAACTTTCTTCAAAAAGGCATGGAGAAATTTACATGAACTGAAGCTAAATGAAGTGAATAGAACCAGAAGATCATTGGACACAGTGACAGAAAGAGTACGTAAAGATCAATTCTGGTGGACGTGGCTCTTTTCAACAATGAGATGATACGGACCAGGTCCAATACACCTGTGATGGAGAAAGCCATCTGTACCCAGAGAGAGGACTGTGGAAACTGAATGTGGATCATAGGATAGTATTTTCACCTTTATTGTGGTTGTTTGCTTGCTTTTTGTTTTCTTTCTCATTTTTTTCCTTTTTTGATATTATTTTTCTTGTGTAGTCTGATAAATGTGGAAATATGTATAGAAGAATTGCACATTATTTGTTTTTCTGAATGCATTTATTTGTTACAATGAAGAGTCCTTGGGAAGGCATTGGGTATGGGGAGAGGAGTCCTTGGAAAGTTACAGTTGTGTGAAAATTGAAGAGAGCGTAAGTAAATTTTTTTGATATTTATTTATTTAAAAGCTTTTTATTTTCAAAACATATGCATGGATAATTTTTCAAATTTGACCCTTGCATAGCTTTGTGTTTCAGATTTTCTCCTCCTTCCCCCCATCCACTCTCCTAGATGGCAAGCAATCCAATATATGTTATACAAGTTCAAATATATATTAAATCCAATATGTGTAAACCAATTTATACAATTCTCTTGTTGCACAAGAAAAATCTGATCAAAAAGGAAAGAAAATGAGTAGGAAAACAAAATGCAAATGAACAACTAAAAGAATGAGAATGTTACATTGTGATCCACATTCAGTTCCCACAGTCCTTTCTCTGGGTATAGATGGTTCTCTTCATCACAAGATCATTGGAACTAGCATAAATCATCTCATTGTTGGAAAGAGCCACATCCATCAGAATTGGTTGTCCTATAATATTGATGTTGCCATGTACAATGATCTTCTGGTTTTGCTCATTTCACTCAGCATCATCACTTTATGCAAGTCTCTTCAGACCTTTCTGAAATCATCCTGCTGATTGTTTCTTGTAGAACAATAATATTCCATAACATTCATATACCATAATTTATTCAGCCATTCTCCAGTTGATGGGCATCCATTCAGTTTCCAGTTTCTTGCCACTACAAAAAGGGCTGCCACAAACATTTTTGCACATATGGGTCCCTTTCCCTCCTTGAAGATCTCTTTGGGATATAAGCCCAATAAATAAAATATTTAAAAATAAAATTTAAAAATGTTGATCATGATCACAGCAGCATTCCTTTAAAGGGATGTAGAGAGCTAATAGCTCCACATAGACATGTGTATATCAATTTATAATGTCATTTCCCTAAACTAAACTATATGTTTTCTACTTCTTTTCTACAGCTT
This sequence comes from Myrmecobius fasciatus, assembly GCA_023553655.1. NCBI lineage: Eukaryota > Metazoa > Chordata > Mammalia > Dasyuromorphia > Myrmecobiidae > Myrmecobius > Myrmecobius fasciatus. The sequence continues at coordinate 7,631 of JAJPUD010029941.1, forward strand.
TTTCTTGCAAGCAAAGTCATTCCAAGGTAGAGTTTGCCTTGCTAACTTATACTGTCTTGTGCTTTTAATAAATGTTACAGTTATTCTCAGGGGCCCTTGTGCTATAGCTTACATTTCTTCTTGCTCAAAATACCATACATGGTGATAAGGTTAAGAATGAATGAATGAATGAGTGTATTATTATGTACAAAGCACTATTTTAAATCTTGGGGTTTGGGGGTACAAAAAGAAACTCAAAACAATCCCTGATCTTAAGGAACTCAAGCTCTAAAGAGAGAGACATCACAAATGGAAGCTTTCAGCTCCAAATCAGATGGAAAGGTTTCCAAGGTCCTTGAGCTGCAGCAGCAAAGCAGATGGCAATGTCTCTTCTTTGGTATAATTTCCACTAGAAAATCTTATCAATTTTTGATGTTGAACCATTTGACAATATCAAGAGCTTTGGAGACAATAACTTCCTTTTCTGTTTCTTCAATAGATGTGGCTTTTCTCACTTAGAGAGTGACCAGATTACTTACATACATGCACACAAGTATATGTACTGGCATACAATATCAAAAGGTAAAATTGTGTGAAGTTGGTATTGGAAAGAACACTTTCATTTAGGGCACAAATCAAGGGTGAGAAACTGTGAGTTATAAAAAAATACAGTCCCCTCAAAACAAAACATTGGGACCAGAATTTTCCAATAAAGATTGCCATGTTGCATGGCTCTCTTCAACAATGAAATGTTTCAAACCAGTTCCAATTGTTCAGTGATGAAGAAAGCCATATACGCCCAGAGAGAGGGATGTGAATGTGGACCACAGCATAACATATTCATGCTCTCTATTGATGTTTGCTTGCATTATATTTCCCTTCTCAGATTTTTTTTTCTTGTAGATCTGATTTTTCTTGCACAGCAAGATAACTGTAAAAATATGTATGCACATATTCAATTTTGTCAAATATTTTAACATAATTAACATGTAGTAGACTTCCTGCCATTTAGGGGAGGGGTGGAGACTAAGGGGGGAAAATTTGTAATGGAAAGTCAATATTGAAAAATTATCCATATATATGTTTTGCGAATAAAAAATTTTAATAAAAAAAAAGAAAAAGAAAGAGCCAACAAAAAAGTTAAAAAAAAAAAAAAAGATTGCCATGTTGCCATTGTAGACTTGGATGAAGTCTGTGACTCCACAAATCACAGATGAGTATTTGTTGTTTAACTTTTGCAATAAGGTAGAAAACTTAATCCAGCCAAAAATTATCTCCCTCTTCCTCTTCCATCTCCCCCATCTACATGACAGAAATGTTGCTGATGGTAAATATAATACTATAACATATCAACTTGTAAGCAAATTCGGTTCTGTTACTGGAGTTTTCTTTGTTGCAAAACTGAAAGAAAAAGAAAACAACTGAATTCCAAAGTATATTTTGAGGTGTTAGAAACTTTCCTTCCATTCCTTTCCTAGATTGGTCCCTGGTAAAACACTTTGTTTCTTATAAAAACAGAATGATAACTTGTAGTCCCGCAATTAGAAATTAAAAGACTCAAGACAAATTCCATTGGGAAAAATGTGTGTATTACAGTCCATGAGACCATATTCCCAGGACCTCCCTCACCTTTGGGCTGCCTGGTAACTCTATTACCCCTGTCTCAAGTCAAATCTGGTATGGTGAAGTACATTTTTTTTTTTTGCCACAAAGCAGCATTGCCCGTCCCTGGAATGACCCTCTTCCTGGACAGAACATATCCTTTCCAAGAATTTCTATGGCTAGACAACTATTTCTCCTTCACCAGAGCAGTTCCATTCCTGTCCCCAGAAGAACCAGGGCACTGAAATACCCTTGTTTAAGGGAAGATCACAGTTGATGAACGGATTCCCTGCCTTTTGCTTCTTCCCAGACAGAGTGAGTTCTGGAGAAGTATACCTCTTCTCCAGAGAATAGAAGTTTCTGAAGAAACTCCTCTCCCCTAGCAGAAAATAAATAGTTCAGGAGACCACACTCTGGTTCATTATTCACCCTTAGGCTTTTTGGAGGCTTTGCTTTCCTTCTGGGGAGGTCTATACTTGTCCCAGATGTATTACATCTCTGCATCTTATTTGCTCCCTATCCAAAGATTTATCCATCCAGGTCCTGTAGTCTCCTTATCTTCCACAGGGTAGGAGGTCAACATAAGAAAAAAAAGAAAAGGGAAAAAAACCTATCATTTTAGCACCCCAGAGGAAAAAAAAACCTTTCCAAGCCTCTTAGTAGTCATAGAGAAACCAGACAAATTTCTAGTTAGTTACAAATAGACCATAAGTCATATTTTTCCACAGTACCCTTTCCTCATTAAAGTGAAATTTTAGGTACCTTCTTCCCTACTCAACCACACCCCCAAAAATGAGAACTCAGATTTAATATATAACTAGGTCTAGGTTCTAAGAATCTATAAACCCATTTGGTCTTTGTCAGTAAACCAGTGCCAAATATGCAGCCCTCAAGTCAGCCTTTTTCCACTTAAGGATGAAGCAGTGCTAGAATTGCAAAAAAGATTTTCTTCTTCACCACAGGGATATTCATTCATTGCCTGTAGCTAAAAAGGTGTTCTGCTTTGATTGATTCGGAGGTGAAATTGATAGCGCACAAAAGATATCAGGAAAATGGTAAGGTAGCCTGAAGAATTCTTCCACTTTCCCTTCATATTGGTCCCAACCAGAGTAAATTCATGGACAAAAACTTCACTATTTAAGTGTTCCTTCCAAAGAATGAAGCTCATAATGAACTCTAAATCCTGTCCCCCATGCCATTCACAGACTATTTCCCAGAAATCTTAGTTTCATAAAAAATTCTCCTTGAGACCAAGTTTTTAACATAAGATTAGATTAAAGCAAAACTTACCATCTTCAATCTTCAGTGACAAGTCAAAATAGAATAAACACAGCAAGTAGGAGGGACTGTGCAGATTTGCAAAAAAAGAATGCAGTGGGGGGAAAAATCACACACACACACACACACACACACACACACACACACACACCAAAAAGAACTCTCAGTGGGACAGACACTGCAGTCAATGTGATCCGACTTCTGCTCAGCTGCTTTGTGACACCTCAGAGCAGTTCCAAGGCATCGCCAACAGAGCTGTTAATGAAGAAATGTCTGAGAGCACACCTTGACCTTGTTCTTACAGAGAGAGTAAAAGGAGTCTCATAAACAGAGTATAAAGTCATGATCTGTGTGCAGCAGGGTCATAATTTAGATGCTAGAATAAACCACAAATGTAAGATGCTTTAGAGGGTAAGACAGATTTCTTCTTATTTTGGATGACAACCAACTATTCCACTAGAAATATGCATCAGACATAGCTATTATATCATAGTAGAAAGAATCAATAGATCTGCATTTGAATCTCAGTTCTTATGCTTATAGGCTGGGTGACTTTGGGCAAGTGCCTTAGCTTCTTGAAGTACCAGTTTTTAAACTTTTTTTTTTAGGTTATACATGTGTAATTATACAAAACATATTTCCATGTTAGCCATGTTATGAAAGAAAGCAGACAAAAACAACTCAAGAAAAATAAAGTTAAAAAAAGTATGCTTCAATCTGTATTTCTCTGTTCTTTCTCTGGGGAGGGATAGAAATTTTTCATCATAAATCCTTCAGAATTGTCTTGAAGCATTATGTAGCTGAGTCAGTCACAACTGATCCTCTTACAATATTGCTATTACTTTGTACACAGTACATGTCACTTTGCATCAGCTTCTCTCAAGTCTTTCCAGGTTTTCTGAGATCATTTTCCTCCTTATTTCTCCTAGACCAATAGTATTCTATAACTACTGTTCAGTCACTTGCCAATTTATGGGCATCTCCTCAATGTCCAATTCTTTGCTCCCAGAAAAAAAGCTGCTATAATTTTGTGTGTATAGTCCTTTTCCTTTTTGTTTTTTATCTCTTTTTGAATAAAGACACAGTAGTGTTATTGCTAGGTTAAAGGATATGCATGGTTTTATAACCCTTTGGGGAGTTCTAAATTGTTTAACAGAATGGTTGAATCAGGTCACAATTTCACCAACATTGCATTTTTTCCTACATCCCCCCCCAACAATTGTCATTTTTTCCTTTCTTATTAGTTAATCTAATAGATATGAGGTAGTACCACAGGATTGTTTTAATTTGCCTTTCTCCAATCAACAGTGATTTAGTGCATTTTTTATATAGCTACAGATAGCTTTAGTCATGACATCTGAAAACAGTTCATATCTTTTGATCAATTATCAATTTGAGAATGGCTCTTATTTCTGTGAATTTGATTGAGTTTTCTATATATTTGAGAAATGAGGCCTTTACCAGAAAAACTTGCTTCAATCTTTTTCAAAATTATGATTCCTAATTGTATTTTCTTCCATCCTATTTTTCCCATCTGATTGTTCTATTTTTTCTCTCTGCTTTTCTCCTTTTTTCCTCAAAAGTTTTTACTTCTGTCTACTCTCTCCCTCAATCTGCCTTCCCTTCCATCAGGTCCCCACTTTGTCTTACCCCTTTCCCTGCCTACTTTTATGTAGAGTAAGGTCCCCTGAGACAATTCAGATGAAATTGAGGTTCATTTATTCCCTCGCACATTCCCCATCTTCCCTCTACTGGAGAAGCCATTTCTTCTGTCTTTTATGTGATATAATTTGTCCCATTATATCTTTCCTTTTTTTTCCTTTCTCACAGTGTATTCCTCTCTCACCCCCTTAATTTAAATTTTTTTTTAGATATCATTCGTTCAGATTCAACTCATATCTGTGTTCTCTGATTATATATACTCCTAACTGCTATAATAATGAGAAAATTCTTATGAGTTATAAGCATCATCTTCCTATGTAGGAATGTAAATAGTTTAACCTTATGTCCCTTATGATTTCTCTTTCATGTTTACATTTTTATGCTTCTCTTGAATCTTGTATTTTAAAGTCAAATTTTCCATTCAACTCTGGTCTTTTCATCAAGAATGCTTGAAAGTCCTCTATTTCATTAAAAATTCATTTCTTCTCCTTCACCCTGTAGAATTATACTCAATTTTGTTGGGTAGGTGATTCTTGATTGTAAGTCTTGATCCTTCGCCCTCTAGTATATCATATTCCAAGCCCTCCAATTCTTTAATGTACAAGTTGCTAAATCTTGTGTTTTATGATTGTGGCCCTATGATACTGGAATTGTTTCTTTCTGACTGTTTTCAGCAATTTATCTTTGACCTGGGAACTTTGAAATTTGGCTAAAATATTACTGGGAGTTTTCATGTGGAGATCTTTTTCAGGAGGTGATAAGTAGATTCTTTCAATTTCTATTTTACCCTCTGATTCTAAAACATCAGGGCAGTTTTCCTTGATAATTTCTTGAAATTACCTTGATGTCTAGGCTCTTTGTTATCATGGCTTTCAGGCTTTTGGTTCAATAATTTTAAAATTATTCCTCCTGGATTTATTTTTCAGTCCAGTTATTTTTCTAATTAGATATTTGATATTGTCTTGTATTTTTTCATTCTTTTGGTTTTACTTTATTGTTTCTTGATTTATCATAAAGCCATTAGTTTCCATTTGCTCAATACTAAATTTTAAGTAATGATTTTTTCTTTTTTTTATTATTTTTTTATTAAAGCTTTTTATTTGTATAGCATATGTATGGGTAGTTCCCCAGCATTGATCTTTACAAAGCTTTCCATTACAAATTTTACCCCCAGTTCCGTTCCCTCCCCTAAATGGCAGGAAGTCCATGACATGTTAATAATGTTGAATTACTTGACAAGTTATGCAAGAAAAATCCTATCTACAAGAAAAAAAAGAAAATCAGAGAAAGGCAACACAATGCAAGCAAATATCAATAGAGATCATGAATATGTTATGTTGTGGTCCATATTTCATATCCCTCTCTCTGG
>JAJPUD010029942.1:0-13520 GCA_023553655.1 Myrmecobius fasciatus
AGGAAGAATTAAGTCAAGGACAGTAAATTTAAATTCAATGATGAATTAGAGGCTAGAAATCTAGTTAGTTCTGGATTCCTATTCCTGAATAGGAATTCCTATTGTGGTGGGTAACTATTATTGTATAAATTACACCAGAGAGGCAGTGAAGGGAATAGCAGAGCAATTAGATGCCACTAACAGAATGGCATGGGAAATAGAATGGTTTCTCACATGTTGTAGGCAAAAAAGGGAGAAACGTGTTCTTTCTGACAGAGCTATACCAGCTGTAGTTTCACTGCTACTATGGCCCTGTCAGAAGAATTAGCAGACAATTCAGAGATTGATTATCTACCCTGTGTAAAGAGATCTGTGCATTCTTATGAAGTGGGATGAAAAAAGGATTAGCCATATTTGAGGGGTTATAAAAGGATGTAGAAACCAAATTATAAAAAAAGGAGAAAAGTTGTGAGAAATAGATGGGCATTTGGTTTCTACAGTTATGAAAATTAAATTGGAGAAATGAAACTTAAATTCGACTACTGAAACCTACAAGGACATCAAAGAATAATCTCAGGGGTGGAGGTTTTTAGATTTGAGCCTCTATAAAACTACAATAAACTCCTCGAGGGTAGGGATTGACTTTTGTAATCAGGGGTGGAGACCTGAGATTTGAAAAGAACCCTTGGTTCTTTGCCCCTAGCTCTTCTGAGTTATTCTCCTCCTTCAAAAATGTAAGCTCCTTGGGGGCAGAGACTTGTTATATTAGTCAGGGGTGGAGATTAATTTCTGTAACATCCAATTAAGGAGGAGTCAGGGGAAGGACTTGTGCTTCAGGACAGGAAATAAAATACTGCCTTGGTGGTTTCAGAGGTATGTCTACTAACCTAAGCATCCATTCTCATAAGAATGTAAAATAAATCTTTCCTACATTCATCACTAAGTCAGTAGAATTCTTGGTAAAATATTTTGTTTCTTATAAGCAACACACACACACACACACACACACACACACACACACACACACACACACTCTCCTTAGGCATTCACAGGCTGCAATTTGTTCAGCCATTCCTTACCCTCTAAGCCTTCATCTTGTTTTTTTCAGTTGTGCTAATATAATAGTGTTGTTTTGAATATTTTGGAATATAAGAAACATTTTTTCTCACTTTAGTCTCTTTGGAATAATCATAATCATAACACACATTTACATAACATCTACTCTGTTTGTCTCAATTTCCTCATCTGTAAAATAAATTGGAGAAGGAAATGAACAACTCCTCCAAAATCTTTGCCAAGGAAACCCAAATGGAGTTACACAAATGAAAGGACTCAACAACCACAAATGTTACTTATTTGCAAACATTTTAGATTTTTTTAACCTTAGTCTCCCCCTCATCAGAATCTCTCTGAAAATGAGAGGGTTTTACTAGAGTCTCAAAGATTCTTTCTGCCTCTGCTTTTATCTGTTCTGTGTTTTCAATTCCCCTGCACCTCTGACAGGGTGTAGTTGGATGATGTTAGGACTCATACTAATCAATAATTGATTGCTACTGTCAGTCAATCCCAAGGAAATTCTGGGACCCCTACTTTGTTCTGACTAGCAATTTCTAATTATATCCTATCCCCAAGATAAACTCCTGGGAATTTCTGTTGTGGCCAGGAGTTCCTAACTGTCCCACACTTTTGTGATCCCTCCTTCCTACTATTCTCTTGACCCTATCAACTTTCAGAAGAAGAAACTAGCCTGACCAGAAATGTCCTGATAAAGGGGGCTAGGCTAGAAACTGGCTTAAACTAACAGGGTGAATGACTGAGAGAAGGCTTTTTTTTATTGTGCTTGTTTAATAAGGCTCATGCATATTATTTTCTCCACCTGGGGGGAGCAATGACACAAATCTAGACACAATGGTGAGGGAAGGAGGGCTTTCCTATGGCATGCCAGGAAAAGTTCCTCTAGGCAATTAAAAGTTAAGTGGGAGGAGAAGGGGAAGGGACTAACCTAATAAAGTGCATTGCTCTTGATCTGTATTGGTCCATTCTGAAGGAGTGTGCCTGCTTTTCAAGAGAACAGAAGACTGGGTCCTTCAATATCTTTCTCAATAAAACACTACAGACATTGAAATTGAGTCTGGGGGGGTCTTGTTTCTCACAATATGAGAGCTCATCTGGGAAAAACAGGACCACCAAGAGAAGTGAGATCTAGGTGGGCTCTGAAGAGCTCTCTCATTGATTTCAACAGTTTGGTATTTGGGTTGCATTTTTCTCAGAGCTCAGTCCCAAGCACAGCAGCAACTGCTGCAAAGAGAGAGGGTGAACAGTAGCAATTCAAAAGGAAAGACACAGAAAAGCCAAGGATGACATGAGTTGAGGTATTGAACAAAGACAATTGGCTGCAAGAAATACTACTTTTGTTGATCTGGGTTTACTTTATCTTTAGGGGTCTGTCCAGGCTGTCTCAGACTAAGATGGGAGGGAACAATTTTACCTTATCTCTAGGGATCTGTTGAGGCTGTTTTAGTATGAGTCAGTGGATCACACTTAGAAGTAGAAAGATCCCTAATCTCTGGAGGTCAATTCTCTGCCTTAACTGAGCTCTAGTTAATAGATTTGACTTAGAGATGGGAGGGAGGAATTCAAAGGTATTGAAGATAGGGAAGGGACTCCAAGAGTCTTCCCTGGAGATTTCCTGAATTAATCTGGATAAGGACGTTTGGCCAGAAAACCCTAAAATAAGAGACTTTCATTATGCACACTTTTCCTCTATCTTTCTTCACTTGCTTATCCTCTGAGATACTGAGGGTGGAAGGGTCATGGACTATGGGGCAAGCTGTTTTCCTTTCTAAAATCTCATCTCTTGGATGCCTCTTCATCTCTTGGAAATTATTTGGCAAAAGGGAATGTCATTTCCCTTTGTAAAACTGGATGATTCTGGTAAAATCTTGGGAACTAGGAAAAACTGCCTCAGAAAGGATCTCTAAATTATAACACCATCTTGTAATTAGACTTATTTTGTAAGTGTTTTAATTGTATGTGTCCTGTCATCTTATCTGTCTGAGCCTCTGTGTTGGTGGAATGTCTGTGTCACTGTTTGTGTTCTGAGCAAGATTCTATTACCTTGAAAGATTTTAAATGTAGCCAGAAAGAAAAACTTCTACAGATGTGCAGTTAGGAAGAACGCTGGGAAAAATTTATTAATATCCCTAAATTCCACCTTAAAATGGGCTTTAAAAGCAATTGATAAGATGGAAGATTTTGAGGGAAAGAAAGTTTCTCTCTCAGCTCCATCACCCCTACCCCTTACTGCAATGATAAGCAAACAGGATAGAGAGAGAAAGAAAATATATTTAGTATAGTGAGGATGGTAAAAGCAAGTGAAAGAAGTTTCTGGTCAAAGTGAAAAAGAAATGAGACATGCAGTTTCAAAGGTACTTTAATCAAAGTCCACTAAAGGGATATGTATACAGAAAGGTAAGTGAGAAAGTTTAAGCATGCAAGAGAGTTAGGGAATTTTTGGAAAAATGGAAAAAGAGTATGATACCTCACTTTAAAAACTCCAGCCAGTAAGGAACCTGTAACTTCATTATCAGAACTCAGGCTTAAGGAAACATGTCAGGTAGAATCTCAAGGTAAAAAGTCCATTTGAAACAAAAACTGTCACTTAACTCTTTTCTGGCTTAAAAAAAGAGAAAAGGTTTGTATTAGCTGGCAAAACAACCAAGAGGTCATTGAGTTTGACTGGAACATCTAGTTAGAATTTAGAGAATTTCACAAAACTTAAGTATTGCTTAATTTTAAAATAACTTTTATATTGGTGCAAGTATTAAATTTGGAAACAACTGTAAATTACATGAGACTTCAATCCATTTTTGTGATAGATTGAGATACCTGAATTTTAAGAATTGTCTGGTTTTATACCTAACCCAAAAGGAAAATTTGTTTAAGGTAACAGCTGAGGAAACTCCCAGAGCTGGAATAGCTTGGGGCAAGAAAATCCTACCACTTGAGTCCACTACTGAACTTTGAGACTCGGTGAATACTAAGTGGTAAGTAATGGGTTCTTTTTGAGATTATAGAACCTGAATTTGGTTTGTTAGGTAGTAACCTGAATATTATTACAATGTAGGTACAAAGGTGGAAATACCTAATTCACTAAATTACATTTACTGGGTTAGCAAGGCTGATAATAACAACAGATTTTGAATACATTTTCCACTTTTCTTTAGTTTTCAGAAAATGTATTCAAAATCTATTGTTATTATCAGCCTTGCTAACCCAATAAATGTAATTTAGTGAATTAGGTATTTCCACCTTTGCTTGTGAATTAAGAGAAAATTACAGCTAATACAGCTAATACTTATGAAAGTTCTATGAATGTCAACTAAGTTATTTAAAGTTATTGTCATGTTAAAGCCAAAAATAGGCAATTACTATGTGTGACACAAGAAGGATGAGGTGAAAAAGACTTATCAGTTCACTTTTCAAGTATGAGGATGTGCAACCTTTTGTTGGATAGAAACTTTGAGGGCAGAAACTTCAGAGCTCAGGGGCAGGGGAAAAAGGATGAGTCTTCAGAGGAGACAGAGAAGGAGTAGTCAGACAGAGGAAGAGAGCAGAATGACAGAAAACAAAATGCCCTACAAATAGCTGTTCACTGCTACAATCTCATCCTGGAAGGGAACACAAAGACCATCTAGTCTGACTTGTATTCCTGTAGGAATCTCTTGTACAACAAAGGAGTTGGCCAATCCTTGATTGCTGAACTTCATTGACACTGCCCCACTACTCCAGCCCCACTGTATCCAATGCAGTCCATTATACCATGGACGAACCCCAATAGTTTGGAGGCTTCTTACCCTATTATTCAGGTAAAACCAATCTCTACCACTTCTACCTAGGAGCAGAAGCTGAATCAAAGAGATTAAGGAAGAGTGAGAGAGACATACATGTGAGGGGGGAAAAAAAGTCCTCAGAAGGAAGAGATAGTCAAGAGTGGCGAAAGCTACAAATATGAAAGTGGTCTGAAAAAAGACACTAAAGCTGTTGATTGGGAAATGCCCTAGAGAGCAGTTTAGTAGGTGGTGAGGATGAGAGCCATATTCAAAAGGGGACAGTGACTGTACCCCACTGCAGCCTTGACCTTGTGCAAATGTTTTCACCATCAAGCTAGAAGCGTGCCCAATATCTGAACTGGACATCATGTATTGGCTGCATGACATTAATTCTGAACTGCTTCCTATATACTGAAGGGATCTTTACATCCTGATCAACTAACTCTATGTCATATCGTGTGACCATCAAGAACACAAACATTTTCATCTCGTTGAGGGAAAAGTATCTGCCAGGACAGACAATGGTTCCAGCAAACCACTGCAACATGTGTGGCTTGATCTTTCTCCTTTGCTTGTAGAAAACTACCTTTCTGCTTCCATCAGGGTTCAGAAAACGGTCATATTTGAATGTAGTGGGGTCTGGGTAGATTTCTGGGTCCCTATGGAGGAAAAGGAAGGGGAACATGAACACTTCATCTCCCTGGCGGAGGGCATACTCCCTGCCATCATCCATTTTCAGGATTATGTCCTGCTTCACAGTCCTCGGCAGGAAATGGGTAAGCACCAGACGTAATGTCTCTTCCATGACACTATCCAGCACTGGGGTCTGCTGTAGCGTGTTACACTCAACAGTGATGGGCACTCCATCTGGTCTCATCTCCTGCCCCATTTTCTTCAAGATTCCTTCTGCTTCCTCCCTCACAGCCTTCAGAGCTTCAGGATTCTTTAGGAGGAAGAGGAGGGCCCAGAAGGACACAACACCTGTGTGGCCCTGGGAAAGCCAGAGCATTAATAGGTTAAACTTGCTCTGTGCTTGCTTTTCAGCCTGCAGCTCCTGAGCAGAATAGATCCATCTACTCACATTATCCCTCTTCAACATGTGCTGGGGAGAGAGAATATCCCAGAAGAATTGTCTGAGTCCCTTCATTTCTTCTTTCTCCTTGGGTAGGAACACAGAGTAAAACACCTGAGGAAAGAGAGTGTCAAGTTTCCTGAATTCCTCAAAGACTTTCTGGGATTGGAGCTGGTCCTGAGCATAGTCTGCCTTGCCATTAGTAGTTAAGTTCCCAAACAAGGTCAAGTATCCAACTGTAAAGACAATGTTGCAGCAGTATTGAAATAGCCCTTCCTGCTTCCACTCCTGGGGTCCTGGTCTCCTATCAGCATCAGGTTCTAGCATCAGGATCTTCACATTATCCATCATGGCCTGAGTCAAACCAACTAAACCAGTACTCATCAAGTACTTTTGGGTAGAATTGTGTATCATATTTCTACGATATGCCTGTTCTTGCAAATCAAAGATTTTGAAGAACAAATTAATTAGTAACTTGGAATTGTCCAGTGTGCTTCTGTTCTCCTTCAGAATGGCATCAAAAGAGAAGGGATCTGTGATGAAGGTGATGTATTTGCCAGCAATCTGAACAGTTAAGATGTCCCCATGATATTCCTGCATCTTCTTCAGGAAATTGGAGACATCCTTATGAAAGTCCATGGCATGGCCCAGCCAAGGGATGAGGCCTTTGTCAAGAGGGGGCTCACTGACTCTCCTCTGGCGGAGGGCTCCCAACCTGTACAGCACCACCAGGACAGTGGTCACCAGGACTATGAGCACAGAAGGCCAGAGTGCCATCACCACAGCACAAGAGATCTGTTCTCAGGCCACTCAGGTAAGAGTGAAAGTGCTGTTTGCTGATGAGAGACTCTTATAAGCATAGGAAAGGTCCTTTCAGTCCTGTACCTAGGTGGGAACAAGAGGTTAATTATATGGAGACAGGTCAGAAAGCAACTGTTGTACTGAACTTACTGTTTTCAAAAGCCTGAAGACAAAGGGAAAACAGCCAGACAGGATCAGGAGATATTTGAGGAGTGAAGCCAAAATTGTGATTAAACTGTAGTTTTCCTTTTGGGCCTCTGTCAAAAAAATCTTTGAGAATCAGCACATACAAGTAGTTGGAATCCTATGTGAACAATGTCACACCTGTATTTAAATTACATTAATAAATTAGCCAAGTCAAAAAACTGCAATCTAAATCAATGCCCTGTATAACTCACACAGAGATCAGTGAGAGCAGTTCCAAGCAGAGGTTATAGATACTTGTTCAGATACCACGTTTGTGTTATGGTATCATCTCTAAAAGTATTCAGGTTTAGTCTCCAATCCAATCCATGTTACTTTATTAAAATTTAGACATTCAGTGTATGAGCCAAGCCCCTGAGGAGTCAGCAGACCAGGAAACCAAGATAAGGATATGTATATGTAAAGGATATGTAAGGAGTAAATGGTGCTGATTACATCATAAGATATGTAATTTCTGAGGTTATAAGAGTTTGCTAATATGGGGAGGTTCTAAAACCTTGGGTGGAACTATGCACATGGTTACCAAGAACACATAAAGAAAAGCCCACTTGTAGGTGTATTAATTTATGGTAATGACAGTATAACTAGCATAGGTTCACTCATGGGGAGCTGTGTAGGAGCCATGTTGGCATAATTGAGGTTTGCAGGGCAATGTCCTGTTCTGCATCCTGTTTGTGGTATTTTCTTATTGGCTGATTTCTGTTATGTTTTATGGTAACAGTCATATGGTAAACTGGTGATGTGGTGACAGAATATGCAGACGCCTGCTTATTGTCCAATGATTAAGTCTGTGGGCTTTGGAGTTGGGGGAGAGTCTGAGTTGGGGGCAACAATAAGAATCCTATCACACTTAGGGGTGGTCAAGTAGCTGCATGGAACAGCTGGTGGATCACAAGTTAGGCATTGCAAGGTGTAGCACGCTCTTCAAAACAACACAGGATTAGAGAAACTCTCTAAAGAAGGTGGGATAGATTAGAAAATTCCAAGCTCTTCAGATTTCTCCCATAAATAAAGTTGTGCCTTAGTGCAAACATGTATCAGTGAAAAATAAGAGTTGGGACGGAATAATGGTCCATCTAGGACAAGTGGAGAAGATAGTTGAGGCAGAATAATAGTTCTTCTAGGACAAGCAGAGAAGATCAGAAGAAAAACTCCAGGACTGAGAAATAACTTCCAAGGTAGCTCTGTTGAAATAGCAATCTGGGAGCTCTGGGACTAGCTGGCTTTGGATGTAGCCTGAACCTCAACTACAGCAACATTCACTCTGGACAGTGTTGGGGGTCTGTGATCTGAGTCAGGAAAGATTGAGGGATCCCCTAGAGATAAGGGGACCAGGCTCAGATGTTCTGCTGGGACATGGCTCTAGGCAAGAGGAAACCAAGACCAGCTCAGTGAGTGCAGGAGCAGTGGGATAGGTACACCACTAGCTGTGGGCACTTATAGGAGGATGGAGCTTTTGGTTTTGAGTTCCAGGCCAAAAGAGAGAACTGAAGGATGACCTGAAGCCAGAAGCACCATACCTCTCACCTCAATCCCAAGACTAGAGGTGATTACACTAACAAGCTCTTATTTAAAAAAAAAAAAAAAAGTGAGAAGGCAAAGGAGAAAGAACTCCACTATAAAAAAAGTATTGTGGATATAGGGAAGACTAGGTTCTTCTTCAGAGGAGAATAGTAAAGTAAAAAAAAAAAAAAAAAGTCTCCCCTATCTCAGAGAGTAATGTTATATGGTTACCTGTTCAAAAAGAATTCAGAGAACTCAAAAAAAATTAAAAATAAAATGAGAGAGATTAAGGAAAAAGTAAAAAAATTTAAAAAAAAAGAACAATCCAAGAAAAACATGCAGATTATGAAAACAAAGTCAACCAAGTAGAAAAGGAGATCCAGATCAATAATTTCATCCAGTAGAATGACAGTTAAGAGACAACATACCAAAACCTATGGGATGCAGCCAAAGCAGTTCATAGTGGAAATTTTATGTCTCTAAATAGTTACATGAATAAAATAGAGAAAGGACAGATCAATGAATTGGACATGCAACTAAAAAAACTACAAAGAGAACAAATTAAAAATCCCCATTTAAATACCAAATTATACATGCTGAAACTCAAAGGAGAAATTAACAAAATTGTAACTAAGAAAACTATTGAACTAATTAATAAAGCTAAGAATTGGTTTTATAATAAAACCAACAGAATAGATAAATCTGTGGTTAGTTTGGTTAGAAACAGAAAAGAAAATTACCAGCATTAGAAATGCTGATCAGAAATCCCACCAAGGAAGAATAAATTAAAGCCTTAATGAAGGGCTATTTTGATCAATTGTATGCCAACATATCTGACAATCTAATTGGAATGGATGAATATTTACAAAAACATAAATTGCCCAGATTAAAAGAGGAAATAACAACCACATTTTAGAAGGAAAAATGGCCCAGGGCATCAAAGAACTTCCTAAAAAGAATCTCCAGAGCTGGATAGATTTACAAGTGAATTCTACCAAACATTTAAAAAACAATTAATTCCAATACTATGTAAACTATTTTGGAGAAAATAGGCAAGGAAGGAATCCTGACAAATTCCTTCCATGACACAAATATGGTCCTGATACCTAAACAAGGAAGAGCCAAAACAGAAAAGGAAAATTACAGACCAATCTCTTAATGAATGCAAAAATTTTAAATAAAATATTAGCAAAGAGATTACAACAACTTATCAATATTTTAAAGTGGAATTTATACGAGGAATGTAGGGATGCTTTAACATAAAGTTAATATAATTGACAATATCAATAACAAAATTAACAAATTAAATGATAATCTCAATACATGCAGAAAAAGTTTTTTGGGGAAAAGAGCACCCATTACCAATAAAAGCACTAGAGGACATAAGAATAAATGGAGTTTTCCTTAAAATGATAAGCAGCATCTATCAAAAACCAAGCATTATTTATAATGGAGAGAAGTCAGACACAATTTTGATAGGATCAGGGGTGAAAGAAAAGTATCCATTATCACCACTATTACTCAATATCATACTAGAAATGTTGGTTTTAGTAGTAAGAGAAGAAAAAAATTAAATTAGAGCAGGTAATAAGGAAACAAAATTATCCCTCTTTGCAGATGATATAATAGTATACTTAGAGAATCAACTAAAAAACTATGAGAAACAATTAACAACTTTAGCAAAGTTGCAGGATACAAAATAAATCCACATAAATCTTTGGTATTTCTATATATTACCAACAAAGTCTAGCAGCAAGAGATACAAAGAGAAATTTCACTTAAAATAACTGTAGAAAATACAACATATTTGGGAGTCTACCTGCCAAAACAAAGCCAGGAACTATATGAACACTACATAAACTATAAAACCCTTTCCACACAAATAAAATTAGATCTAAACAACTGGAAGAATATCATGTGGTCATAGGTAGGGCCAGCTAATATAATAAAAATGATAATGCTACCTAATTAAAGTACTTATTCAGTGCCATACCAATCAAACTGCCAAGAAATTATAGAGCTAGAAAAAATAATAACAAAATTCATCTGGAAGAATGAAAGGTCAATAGTTTTTTTTTTTTTTAATTAAAGCTTTTTATTTGCATAACATGCATGGGTAGTTCCTCAACATTGATCCTTACAAAGCTTTCCATTACAAATTTTTCCCCCAGTCCCCTCCCCTCCCCTAGATGGCAGGAAGTCTACTACATGTTAATTATATTAAAATACTTGACAAGTTGAATATATGTATACATATTTCCATACTCATCTTGCTGTGCAAGAACAAATGTAATCTACGTGAACCAAAAATATCTGAGAAAGGAAACCCAATGCAAGCAAACATTGATAGAGAGCATAAAAATGTTATGTTGTGGTCCAATTTTCATATCCCTCTCTCTGGGTGTATATGGCTTTCTTCACTGAACAATTGGAACTGGTTTGAGACATTTCATTGTTGATGAGAGCCATGTCCATCAGAATTGATCATCATATAGTCTTCTTGTTGCCGTGTATAATGATCTCCTGGTTCTGCTCATTTCACTCAGCATCAATTCATGCAAGTCTCTCTAGACCTCTCTGAAATCATCCTGCTGGTCATTTCTCACAGAACAATAATATTCCATAACATTCATATACCATAATTTA
Source organism: Myrmecobius fasciatus (assembly GCA_023553655.1). Taxonomy (NCBI): domain Eukaryota; kingdom Metazoa; phylum Chordata; class Mammalia; order Dasyuromorphia; family Myrmecobiidae; genus Myrmecobius; species Myrmecobius fasciatus. The sequence goes on from JAJPUD010029942.1 coordinate 11,038, forward strand.
TTCAGCCACTCTCCAATTGATGGGCATCCATTCCGTTTCCAGTTTCTAGCCACTACAAAAAGGGCTGCTACAAACATTCTTGCACATGTGGGTCCCTTTCCCTCCTCTAAGATCTCTTTGGGATATAGGCAAAGGTAAGTAATTTCAAGGGAGTTAATAAAAAGTGCAAATGAAGATGGTTTATATGTACTAGAAGTAAAATTATATTATGAAGCAGCAGTCATAAAACCATTTAGTTATCTGCTTGTTGTCAGTAGACCTAGCTGATTTAACTTGATACCACCCCCCCAAAAAAAATTTCATAATTGCCCAGTTTTGTGCAATTAGGTTTACAACATTATAAGAGGCAGAGTTTCCATTAATCAATTTATATTCATTAATTGTCAGAGAAGGCTGTGATTAGCCACAAATGAATACCAACCCCTGAGCTTCTCCAGGCAACAACACTTACCTAGCAACACCTGCTCAGCTGCAGAATTTAGGTTATCTTGACCTGGCTCTGACTCCCCCTTAAAACCTTCCTAAAATGTTAGCCAGCAGACCAGCAAAGACTGAAAAAAATTAGGAACAACTGTGTTGGGCGTGTATCATAAATCAGGATGGCAAAAGGGTGAAGTCATTTCTACAGAGAATGCCTAGATACAGTAAACTTGTCTTGACCACATCCTATCTTTTCTTGTTTTCATGGTCTCCATGAGAGCCAATACAGATGGTTTGTCATTGGCATTTCACAGACTGGCGACTACAAACAGGGACATCAAAGACTTCCCAGACCTCACACACAGGCTGCCAATTCTCCAGAGACTATCCCTGGCCCATGACAATTTGACAGATACATAGTGCAGCAAGCAGGGTAAGATTAATCTGCATTTTTCCTTTCTCATTCATCTTTTAGTTTGAATAAGGAGCAGGTAGAAATTAAATAACCCGTAGAGAAACCTAAGTAAAGATTTTAAAAGCCCTACTAAAGGAAAAGGGCCTCATCACTTCAAAGAAAATTACAGAATATCACCAAGAAATGGGACCTGGTGTTTTTCTTCTTTATTGTTTCCAGCTATAGATTTAAAATTGTGCATGGCTGATTCTACTAGCTTCTGAGAAGTCAGACATTTCTCGGCTCAAACCCAAACAGATCCTGATGGGTTGTCCTTTTTATTTAATAAAGCTCAGACTCAGACAGATTTTGATGAATTGTCCTTTTGGTACCTCCCAATTCTGTTCCAGGATGAGGGCAGCCAAACCTTCCTGCTTCTGCCTTGAGATGGGAGCAGTGGTGGCAGGCAAAATGACAGTTTTTTACTCCCCTGCAAAAGATCTTAAAGGAAAATCCAGGGGATGATTTTCTTGCAGCTGACGCCCTCTTTGGAACTTTTCCAGTCATAGAAGTTCCAGACCCAAAAACTCAGGACAACCTAGGTAAGATTACACCCCTTTGTCTATAAGTATACTCAATTAAGAGCTGCATCAAAGGATTATGGCTCCACATCTGGATATGTTAGAAATCTTTTAGAACAGGTTCAACACTTTGTTTTATCCCCACATGATTGGCACACTCTTGTTTGTATATGCCTGGACCCAGGACAATTTGTAACTAGGTCCACAGCAAGGCAACTATTTACTATGCAAGCATACCAATAGATTGCTGCTTGTTCTCTAAGAGCGTGGCAAAATATCCCCTCTGCAAAAGATAGGAATGTTTCTTTCACACAGATCACACAGATCAAACAATGACCCACATTGAGTCTTTCAGTGCTTTCTTTGTCCAACTCATGACAATGGTGTTTAGAACTAGAGGAGAGGAACAGTCTGCTGATATCATTATGAAACAATTGGCTAGAGAGAATTGTAATAAAGACTTCAAAAAAGCTCTTTTGGGAGAATCCCCAGACATATCTTCTGAGGAAATGATTGAGTGTTGTTCCTCTGTGGGCACCCAGTATTTTATGTTGATTTATTGTCAGAAGCCATGGCAGCTCTATCCAATTATAAGGGTATTTCCTTTAAATGTGACAAACCAGAATACTTTCATGTGGCTTGCCCACTGGATGGAGGCAAAGAACAGTAAAAATCCTGGCCCTCAGTTTCCCTCCTCGTCCATGGGGTAATTACAGTACAATGAACTATTATTCACTTTTGTTGTGGATGGCCCTAGGAACAAATATCACTTACAGAACCACCTCCTGGGAGGATTCTGGCCAAATCCACCTAGGATGCATTACCTATATACTGGAGCTGGCTATTCCATAACTATTTTCTTATCCTTGACAAGCTCTGTCAGGGTTGGCTTCCCTTCCAGACTTGCTCAAGAAAGTGAAGTTAGCTTCACTGGCATGTAGCCTTCTTTGTTTCTTGAATTATTTAAGCCACATGAGGATAATGCACAAATTGAAATCTCACCTATGGACAGGACACTCAGATCAATTGGTTACTCTTAAATGACTATCAAAAGTTCTTGGGTGACATCCAGTGGTTATGCCCGAGAT
>JAJPUD010029943.1:0-13519 GCA_023553655.1 Myrmecobius fasciatus
CTGGAGAGACTTGCATGGACTGATGCTGAGTGAAATGAGCAGAACCAGGAGATCATTATACACGGCAACAACATATGATGATCAATTCTTCAACAACGAAATACTTCAAACCAGTTCCAATTGTTCAGTGAAGAAAGCCATATACACCCAGAGAGAGGGATACGAAATGTGGACAACATAACATTTTCATGCTCTCTATTGATGTTTGCTTGCATTGGGTTTCTTTCTCATATTTTTTTTCTTGTAGATAAGATTTCTCTTGCACAGCAAGATAAGTATGGAAATATGTATACATATATTCGACTTGTCAGGTATTTTAATATAATCAATATGTAGTGGACTTCCTGCCATGTAGGGGATGGGAGGGGACTAGAGGGGTGAAAATTTGTTAACAGAAAGCTTTGTATGGGTCAATGTTGAACTACCCATACATATGTTTTGCAAATAAAAAGCTTTAATTAAAAAAAAAAGGACTGCCACAAACATTTTTACACATGTGGGAATCTTTCCCTCCTTTAAGATCTCTTTGGGATATAAGCCCAGTAAAAAATACTGCTGAGTCAAAGGGTATGCACAGTTTGATGACTTTCTGAGCATAGTTCCAAATTGCTCTCCAGAATAATTGGATCCATTCACAATTTCACCAACAATGTATTAATGTTCCAGTTGTCCCATATCCCCTCCAACATTTTTATTATATTTTCTTTCATCTTAGCCAATCTGAGAGGTGTCAAGTGGTATCTCAGAGTTGCCTTAATTCATTTCTCTGATTAATAGTGATTTAGAGCACCTTTTCATATGACTAGAAATGGTTTTAATTTTTTCATCTGAACACTGTTCATATCCTTTGACCATTTATTAATTGAAGAATGGCTTGAATTCTTATAAATTTGAGTTAATTCTCTATATATTTTAGAAATGAGGCCTCTATCAGAACCCTTGTATGTAAAAATTTAACAGTTTATTGCTTCTCTTTTAATCTTGTCTACCTACATTAATTTTGTTTGTTCAAAAACTTTTTAACTTCATACAATCAAAATTGTCTATTGTGTGTTCAGTAACGAACTCCAGTTCTTCTTTGGTCACAAATTCCTTTCTTCTGCACGGAACGGCGCTGTACCTTTTTCTCTCTTCATTTCGTTCGCTTATAATATCACTCTTTATGTCTAAATCATGAATCCATTTCCACCTTATCTTGGAATAGGATATTAGGTAGGGCTCAATGCCTAGTTTCTTCGATACTAGTTTCCAATTTTCCCAGTAGTGAGTTCTTATTACAAAAGCTGGGGTCTTTGGGTTTGTGAAATACCAGATTGCTATAGTTATTGACTATTTTGCCCTGTGAACATATCCTATTCCACTGATTGACTACTCTGTTTCTTAGCCAGTACAAAATGGTTTTGATGACTGATGTTTTATAATATAGTTTTAGGTCTGGCACAGCCTTCATTGGCATTTTTTTTTTCATTAATTCCCTTGAAATTCTTGACCTTTTGTTCTTCCAGATGAACTTTATTATTATTTTTTTCTAGATCTGTAAAATAATTTCTTGGGAGTTTGATTGAGTTGGCACTAAATAATTAGATTAATTTAGGTAGTATTGTCATTTTTATTATATTTCCTCAGGCTATCCATGAGCACTTGATATTTTTCCAACTTATTAGGTCTGACTTTATTTTTCGGAAAGTGTTTTGCAGTTGCAATCATATAGTTCCTGACTTTCCCTTGGCAAATAGATTCCCAGATATTTTATGCTATCAACAGTCATTTTGAATGGAATTTCTTTTTTTTAATCTTGTTGTTGGACTTTTTTGATAATATATAAAAATATTGATGATTTATGTACATTTATTTTGTATCCTGCAACTTTGCTAAAGTTGTGAATTATTTCTAATAGTTTTTTAGTAGATTCTCTAGGGTTCTCTAAGAATACCATCAGATCATCTGGAAAGAGTGATAATTTGGTTTCCTCATTATCTATTCTAATTCCTTTAATCTCTTTTTCTTCTTTTATTGCCAAAGCTAACATTTCTAATAAAATATTAAATAGTAATAGTGATAGTAGGCAACCTTGTTTCAACCCTGATCTTATTGGGAATGCTTCTAGTTTGTTGCTATTCCATATGATGCAGAGTGATGGTTTTAAATGGATATTATGGATCATTTTAAGAAAAACTCCATTTATTCCTATATTCTCTAATGTTTTTAATAGGAATGGGTGTTGGATTTTATCAAATGCTTTTTCTGCATCTATTGAGATAATCATATGATTTTTGTTAGTTTGGTTATTGATATAATCAATTATTCTGATAGTTTTCCTAATATTGAGCTAGCCCTGCATTCCTGGCATAAATTCAATTTGGTCATGGTGTATTATATCGGGGAAGACTTTCTGTAATTTCTGCTAATATTTTATTTAAGATTTTTGCATCAATATTCATTAGGAAAATTAGTCTATAATTTTCTTTCTTTGTTTTCACCCTACCTGATTTAGGTATCAGCACCATATCTGTGTCATAAAAGGAATTGGGTAGGACTCCTTCTTTCCATATTTCTTCACATAGTTTTTATAGTATTGGAATTAATTGTTCTTTAAATGTTTGGTAGAATTCACATGTAAATCTATCTGGCCCTGGAGATTTTTTCTTAGGGAGTTGATTAATAGCTTATACTATTTCTTTTTCTAAAGTGGGACCATTTAAGTCTTCCCCAGTATAATATTATTATCGCTTTAATTTCTTCTTCATTGATGGAAAGCTCTCCCTTTTCATTTTTGAGATTAACAATTTAATTTTCTTCTTTTTTTCTCATCAAATTAACTAAAAGTTTATCTATTTTGCTTGTTTTTTCATAAAATCAACTCAGTTTTATTTATTAATTCAATAGTTTTCTTACTTTTAATTTTATCAATCTCCCCTTTTATTTTCAGAATTTCAATATTTAATTGAAGGTTTTTAATTTGTTCTTTTTCTAGCTTTTTTAGTTGTAAGCCCAATTCATTGATCTTTTCTTTCTCTATTTTATGTAAGTAAACTTCTAAAAATATAAAATTTCCCCCAGTAACCACTTTGGCTGCATCCCACAAATTTTGGTATGTTATCTCATTATTGTCATTCTCTTGAATGAAATTATTGATTGTGTCTATGATTTGTTGTTTCATCCATTTATTCTTTAGAAATAGACAATTTAATTTCCAGTTAATTTTTGGTCCATTTTCTCCTGGCCTTTTATTGTATGTCATTTTTTTTGTATCATGATCTGAAAAAAAATGCATGTACTATTTCTGCCTTTCTGCATTTAATTTTGAGGTTTTATGTACTAATACATGGTCATTGCTTGTATTTGTTCCATGAACTGCTGAGAAAAAAAGTATACTTCTTTCTGTCTCCATTCAATTTTCCTCAAAGATCTATCACATCTAACTTTTCTAAAATTCTATTTACTTTTTTAACTTCTTTCTTATTTATTTCGTGGGTTGATGTATCTAGTTCTGAGAGAGCAAGGTTAAATCCCCAACTATTATAGTTTTACTGTCTATTTCTTTTTGCAGCTCTTCTCTAGCAATCTGGATACTATACTACTTGGTGCATATATGTTCAGTATTGATTTAGTATTGATTACTTCATCATCCTTTAAATAGAATTTAGTTTCCTTCCTTATCTATTTTAATTAGATCTATTTTTGCTTTGCTTGATCTGAGAGTAAGATTGCTACCCCACTTTTTCTTTTTTTTCCTTAGCTGAAGCATAATAGATTGTACTCCAGTCTTTTACCTCTACTCTAAATGTATCAATCTAGTTTAAATGAGTTTCTTGAAAACAACAAATTGTAGGATTTAGGCTTTTAATCTAGTCTACTATCTGCTTCCATTTTATGGGAGAGTTCATCCCATTCATATTCACAGTTAAAATGACTAAGTCTGTATTTCCTGCCATCTTATTTACCCCAAGTTATGCTTTTGTCTTTTCTTTCCCCTTTCCCTCCTCCCCAGTATTTTCTTCTGACCACTATCTCCCTCAAACAGCCCTCCCCCTTTCTTATACCTTTTCCTTACTATTGCTGTTTTCCTTTCTATTAGCCTCCCCCTTTCTTTTCCCCTTTCCTCTCCCACTTCCCTATAAGTTAAGCCAAGTTTCTCTGTGCAAACAAATATGTCTAATATTCTCTCTTTGAGCCAAATCTGATAAGATTAAGATTCACACAATGTTCATCCCCCTCCAATCTTTCCCTCAATTATAATAGGTCTTCTTTGACCGACTCATCTTGATGATATCTTGAAGATATCTACCTCCGTGAGATGTAATTTCCCTCATTTTCCCTCCATTTTCCTCTTTTTCCAGTACAATATCCTTTCCATCTCTAATTTCTTTTTCATATCATCACAATAAAATTAAATTATATCTGCACTCTCTAAATATACCCATAACAGAAATACAGTTCTCAAGAGTTCTTTGCTTTTTACCTTTTTATGCTTCTCTTAAGTTCTGTATTTGGAGATCATATTTTTTTGTTCAGCTCTGGTCTTTTCATTAGAAATAAATGAAATTCACTTGTATCATTGAATATTTGTCTTCTTCCCTGAAAGATAATGCTCAAATTAACTGGATAGTTGATTCTTGGCTGCAATCCAAGTTCCTTTGCCTTTCGGGATATCATATTCCAGGTCCTTTCATCCTTTAAGATGGAAGCTGCTAGGTCCTAGATTATCCTGATTGTGGTTCCTCAATATTTGAATTGTTTCTTTCTGCCTGCTTGCAATATTTTTTCCTTGATCTGATAATTCTGAAATTTAGCTAAATATTGCTTTGAGTTTTCATTTTGGAGTTTCAAGAGATGAGCAGTGAATTCTTTCAATGGCTATTTTACCTTCTGGTTCTAGAACATCAGAGCAGTTTTCCTTGATGATTTCCTGAAAGATGATGTCAAGGCTCTTTTTTTCCATCATGGCTTTCAGGAAGTCCAATAATCCTTAGATTGTCTAACTTAGTTCAGTTTTTTTTTTTTTTACAATAAGGTATTTTGCATTTTCTTCTATTTTTTTCTTTTTTGGGTTTTGTTTGACTGATTCTTGATGTCTCATTGAGTCATTCATTTCCATTTGTTCAATTTTAATTTTTAGTAAATTATTTTCTTCAGTTACCTTTCTTAGCTCATTTTGTATTTGGCCAATTGAATTTTTTAATGAGTCATTTTGTTTAATGGATTTTTTTCCATTTCACAAATTCTGTTTTTTCAAGGAATTGTTTTCTTTTCCCATTTTATCAAATCTATTTTATGAGGAGTTATATGCTTTTTCCATTTCACTAAGTTTATTTTGTAAGGAGGTTTTTTTTTTCAGATAATTTCTGTGTTTCCTTTTCCAAATCCTATTGCAAAGTTCTCATTTCCTTTCCTCATTTTTCTTCTAACTCTCTTTTAAGATCCTTTTTGAATTCTTTCAAGAGAGCCATGTGAGGTAGGGACCAATTTATATCACTCTTTGGGACTTCATCTGGAGATGATCTGTTTTTAATGTCCTCAGCATTTGAAATCTCTTCTTCTCTTTCTCTATAAAAACTATCTATGGTCAGAGTTCTTTTTGCTCTTTTGCTCATTTTTTTTTAAAAAAAGATTTAAGGTCTCCTTTTAGGGCAAAGAGGAGATTGTCTCCTATAGGTGACAGTGGCTGTGCTGGGTCAGTGCTGTCTAACTTCCAGTGCTCAGTGGGCTTAGTCAGGTACTGTGATATTCTGGACTTTAGGGGTTCACTAGTTGCCTTTTGTATTTGTGTTGTTTGTCTTACAGATATAATGATGATATACTGGCTTGCAACCAGGACAGAGTAGCTAACACTGCTGTAGATTCCTCCTGGTAGATTCCCTGGGGAGCAGAGCCCACACCACCCTGGGTCTCTGTACTGCCTACACTCAGGTGCCTGTGCTTAGTCTGCCTCCCTCTGTGCTCAATTGAAACAGACCTTTTCTGAAGTTCTTCCAAATTATTTTCTGTTGGAAATTTGTTGCACTCCAAGTATTTGTGTATTCTGTCACTTCAAAACCAGTTCAGAGGCTTGATTTGCTGTTAAATTGAGGGACATCTGAGAGAGTTCAGATAAAGACGTATCTCTTCTCTGTCATCTTGTCTCCCCCTCCAAACAACCATTTTTAAAGGGCATGACATAGATGATGAGCCATCAAAGAAGATAGAAAAGGAAGCACCAGGGTAGGAAAAAATTAATAAACTAGGGTTGTTAAAGTTAGATTCAGCACACACCTGAAGTAATATCACAAAAAAATCCAAAAGCAAAGACTTTCTTAGGAGAAGATAATATTCAAGAGTTTCAAATACAACCATTCAAAAAGATTTAGTAAATTTGAAGGGAAAAGTTTCAGTTGAGTAATGAAGTTATAAGCCAGATTGCAGAAAGTTTAAAAGAGAAATGGAGCAGAAGTAGAATCAGTGAATGTAGACAGCTTTTACAAAGAGTTTGGTTGACAAAGGTAGGAGATATATAGAATAAAAGCTTGAAAGAATAGTATAGTCTAGTGAAGGTTTTCTATTTGTGTTTTTCTTTTTTTTTCAAGATTGGGGAGACTTGGACATGTTTGAAGGCAATTATATAAAGACCAGTAGATAAAGAAAGGTTGAAGATTTGAAAGAAGTGATAGTTTCAACCTGCAATCTGCTGAAGAAAATGAAAAGAGAGACAGAGCCAAGATGGAGGAGAGTGACAAGTCTTTGTCTGAGCTCTTCCTGGCTTCTTTCAGAATCAACAGCCCATGAAGCTTTTGAATGAGTTTTGGAATGACAGAACCCACAAATATCTGGAATGTAACAAATTTCTAGCATAAGATATTTTGGAAGAACTTCAGAAAAGGTCTGTCTCAGATGGGCTGAGGGAACATGGCCCAGTGCATGCACAGCACAAGGAAGCCCTGAGTGGAGTCTTCTGGGGGAGTCTAGTGGGAGGCTCTTAACCAAAATACAGCAGCATTTGCTACTCTGTCCTGGTTCAGAAGCCAGTGGATCAGCAGACTAGCTATGAGACCTCCAATGCAACTACAGAAGGCAAATAGTGAGCCCCTGAACCCCAGCATAACAAGCAGGACTTGGCCAAACTCACCCAACAGGGGAAGGAAGCTGGGAGCATTGACCCCAAGACAACATGAAGCCCCTACAACCTGTAGGCCCTAAGAGCATACCTCAACTTTTCAAAATGAGCAAAAAAAAAAAAAAGCAAAAAGAGCTCTGACTACAGATAGCTCTTATGGAAACAGGGAAGAACAGACCTCAAACCCTGTGGATTCTAAAACCAAAATGTCTCCAGATAAAGCCTCAAAGGGTGATATGAGTTGGTCTCCAACTCAAAAGACTCTATTTGAATAATTTTAAAAGGATCTTAAAAGAGAGTTAGAAGAAAAATGGGGGAAAGAAATGAGAGCTTTGGAAAGAGAAACAGAAATTGCCTGAAGAAAACTACTCCTTAAAAAATAGATTTGGTGAAATGGAAAAAGAAAACTTCTTAAAAAACAGAATTGGTGAAGCGAAAACTGAGAACAATTTCCTAAAAAAATAGAATTGGTGAAATGGAAAAAAATCCAAGGAATAAAATAACTCATTTAAAGATTCAATTAGCCAAATTCAAAAGGAGGTAAACAAGTTAACTGAAAAAAATAATTCACTAAAAATTAAAAGTGAAAATGAGAAGAGATAGGACCAAAGTTAACATGTACACAGGTTGACCTTGGCAAGGAATTAGAGTCATCTCATTGTCAGAGACTGGGAGAAAGGAGAAAGTGACACACAATGCCAAGAGTTTTTGAGATGAAAAGAATGAAAGAAGAGGTATTGTACATTGAATAGTCTCACTTTTCTCACTAAAGAAAAAAGATAAGGTGCTTCCTAGCTGTAGGAATGAAGGAAAAGCTGGAGGTGAATTCCATGTCTATGGTTTTGACATTTGGTATTAGGAAATCCAAATCTTCTGCCTACTGGATGAGAAGAATAATAGATCAATTTGCACAGGACTCTGATTTTAAAAGTAAAATTCTTATTACAATACTGCAAGATAATTTAATAATTCTCCCTTTTTACAGATAAGAAAAATAAGTATTCTCTTTCTCCAAATGAAAGCTGAATGATCATTTTTGCGAGGTCATAAAGGGAATCTGGCTATGTATCAACTGGACTAGATGAACAATGAAGCTTTCTCCAACTTAGATTCTCTGATTCAGGAAAATCAGAGATTAATAATACTAAGGATCACAGCTTTAAAGTTTGTCAATATTTCAGAGACCATCTAGCCCATCTCCAATGTTTTGCATACCAAGAAACTGAGGCCAAGCAGCCAATTAAGTGACTTACCTAAGGTCACACAGAGAGCAAGCATCTTTGGCATAGAGTGTTCTGAGCCACTTGATTCTATATTAAGTGTTTTTATACTGTTTTCTTCCCAAAGAAATGTGAATTCCATTTCTGGATATATAGCCCCTTACCCTTCTACCATCTTCTAGTCCTCATGATTTTGGCAGCTAGATAGGATTGATAGAAATTTTCTATACTTTAATGTCTATCCATAAATAGCATTTTCTTCCCTGAGGAAATTTGTATTTCTGGTTCTAGACACCATGCAAGTGAGTTAGACTTGAGATCAAGAAGCCTCTCTTTGAGGTAAAAACAAAAATGTGATAGGTTGTGTAATCAATGAAACATGAAAGATTAGATTAACAGAACTTACTCTCAGTGTCTTCTCATTGAATTTCCTTACATCCCCACATTTTCTGCCTTTTCTTTATTTTGTCATTGTTCAATCATGTCTAACTCTCCATGACCCCATTTAAGATTTTCTTGGCAAAGATACTAGAGTGGTTTCTCATTTCCTTCTCTGGCTCACTGACAGATGAAGAAACTGAGACCAAGTTAAGTGACTTATATAGGGTCACATAGCTAGTAAGTGTCTGCGTTTTTCCTCATTATTCATTGCTAAAAATTATGACTCAATTTTGTCTAATAAAAATATGTATTTGACTCCCTTTAGTCTAATAAAAGTTATGTATCTGAGTTTTTTCTCATTCATTGCTAAAAATTATGACTCAATTTGCTCTAGTAAAATTATGCATCTGAATTTTTCCTCATTCATTGTGAAGAATTATGACTCAGTTTGGTCTAATAAAATTATATTTCTGAGTTCTTGAAGCTAAAATATTTATTGTCTGTGCTATTTATTAAGCACCTAGACTATTTTATATCTTACTGATGTTCAGGAAATTACCAAAGCTTATACCTCTCTTTGTTATTGTCTGCACATAGTAAAGCTCAGAAAATATTTTTGTTATTGTTTCTGCTTTCATTGATGAAAATAACCAAGCTGCCACATGCACAGCATTAAAACATCTAAATAATTTAGGTTATGGATAATACAAAACAGTGGTAGTAATGAGTAAAAAGTACAAAAATTTGCTAAAGCCCTGTGATTTGTTGGTGTGTGATGTAGAGAGATTCAGAGAGGCTATAACTTGCCCATGATCAGAGGGAAGATTTGGAACTACATCTTCTTGACTTCAAAAACAAAAGTGAGACATAGAACTAAGGGGAGAAACTACTAGTCTTCAAATTTGCCAGAGTGAACAAAGGTTAATAATATTTTAAAAGATCTGTTGTCTGCCTCTGTAGGAACTTAAAAAAAATCCTTTCAAAACACCATTTCAAAATTCAAAATGCTATCATTAACTGTAACCTGATTTAAAGAAAATTTCTATTTTATATTATAGCAATAACCAGTGAGAGGTATCTTAAGCCCCTACAAATCTATGAAGCAAATGAAATTTACTTTCAGTATAGCACCCTATGAGCAATGGAGCTCATTGGAAGTGTAATATTTTCCTAGATAAAAGGAGAAACAAGTATCATAGGAAATGGAAGCTACATAGAATAGAGAAAGCCTAGGAGCCTTTGAGTTCCTCAGAGAAGAGGGTACAAATGTGTGCCTGCAAAAAGCCAAATGCAAATGAAGGGCACTATGATTCCAAAATGCATATAATTGGGAGGAAGATGGAACCTTTTCTGCCTCACTGAGCCTCTTAATAAGTGATCTGCCTAGACAGATTTTTGCTAGTTTCCTTGATTGTGCCTGCCTTGCTATTATTGGGACAGGGTGAATTTATTCATTCTTCATCCTTCTCCCTTGCCTCAATGCCCCTAACTAACTGACAGGGCTTATCCTCAGTAGTTTCTTGCGCTCTTATTACTAACAGAAAGATAGATGGCTCAGTGGCTAATGTATTGAACTTTTGAAGAAATGAATCTAAACTGAGCTTCAGATACTTCATAGGGTAGACAAATCTCTGTCTCAGTTTTCTCCTCTAAAAATGGGGATGTTAATAGTATCTACCTCCCAGGGTTGCTGTGAGGACCAAATAAGATAATATTTATAAAGAATTTTTGCAAATCTTGAAGAATTATGTAAATGCTATCTATTATTTAAACATTATTTGCAGTCTGTGCTTTCATAATGGCCTTTTGTGTCCAAATAAAGATAAATTGATTTGTAATGCATTCTGAGCTATTATTTGCTGTAAAGGAATGAGCCAATCAATGAGGAGGACAATAGGGATCCCATGAAACCAATAGCCTTAGGTTTAATTATGAGTCTATAAATGCCATCTCCTCCCTTATACTCACCCTAAAGAAAACATCAGATTTAGTTATACATGGATCTTTGTTAGTACAATACTAATATTACTGAGTCAGTGGTCTCACTCTTTGAAAACAAAGGAGTTTAGTATGTGCCAGATAAATGCAGGAGATACTAAACAAAGGTAAGACAGGCTTTGTTTTCAAGGACCTTCAATTTCTATTTTTATTTTATTTTATTTTTTTGCTGAGGCAACTGGAGTTAAGTGGCTTGCCCAGGGTCACACACTAGGAAGTGTTAAGTGTCTGAGGCCAGATTTGAACTCAGTTCCTCCTGACTTCAGGACTGGTGCTCTATCCACTAGCTAGCTGCCCCAGACCTTTGATTTCTAATAGAATCACAATGGATAATAGTGATCCCCCAAGCCGGTCCCTCCCCCCCCCTTTTGGGGGGGGGGGGTATTTTAGTCTATAAAATCTCAGCAGTGCCTGGTGAGTGGGACATTTGGTTGAATCTTTCTAGAAACAATAGTGATCATCATTCCAGTAGCAAATGGTGGAAAAGTGAGTGCTCATTGAATGTAGGCAATGGTACACACAAAGTTGGCCAGTATCCTTTATGAATTTGTACTCTAGTATTCACCAACCAAAGCAGCATGGCTCCAGGGTGGAAATTTCAAAGCTGAGTAACTGAATCACTTAGTTTCTCCAGGACTCTGTCCATTCAAGATCACTCTCAAGGTATCTCTCTCTCTCTCTCTTTTATTTTGCTTTTTGCTGAGGCAATTGGGGTTAAGTGACTTGCTCAGGGTCACACAGCTAGGGAATGTTAAGTGTCTGAGACCAGATTTGAACTCAGGTCCTCCTGACTTCAGGGCTAGTGCTCTATCCACTGCACCACCTAGCTGCCCCTCAAGGTATCTCTTAAGAATTGTAGAATCAACTGTATGACATTGGAGACACTGGCACAGGACTATCCAGCATGGTGTGCCCTCATTAGAGAAGGTGCTGTGCTCTAGGAGCAAAGCAGAACTGAATTAAACCAAGTGAAATTTGAGATAAGCAAAATTAGAGAAGCCAGCCCAAATGTTCATAGGGACTGTTTGTGTCCGACCTTTGGAAAAGCATTCTGAGCTCATATTATTCTGAGCAGCCACAATCGGACACACAATAACTCGATTCTAACATAGTAATGTCATTTTGATCCTCTTCAAAAACAAAGAACAATAGCAGCAAGAGGCCCCATTCAGAGGGTGCAGCTGCAATAGCAATGGTATCAAAGAAGTCTGTGAAGAACTTTTCCTGGGGTCTTATATGGATTGCCCAATCCTTCCAGAGTCACCCCTATTGGGAGAAAAAAAGCAATCATTTATTAAGTACCTACTATGTGCCAGTAACTTTACAAATATCCTATTTTATCTTAACAACAGCCCTGAAAAGTATATGCTATTATTATCCCCATTTTACAATTGAGAAAATTGAGGCAGTAACTTCTTTCAGGTTATATAGGCAGAAAAATATGTGAGGTCAGTTTTTTCTTACCTCCAACCTAGCTTTCTATCTACTGCACCATGTAGCAGTCTCTTCACCTCTCACCTTTCCTGAAGATGTGCTGTTAATCTCGTCACAAGAGGAGTGCATCAGAATGTTTGTGGCAGCTCTTTTTGTAGTGGCTAGAAACTGGAAACTGAATGGATGCCCATCAATTGGAGAGTGGCTGAATAAATTATGGTATATGAATGTTATGGAATATTATTGTTCTATAAGAAACGACCAGCAGGATGATTTCAGAGAGGCCTGGAGAGACTTGCATGAACTGATGCTGAGTGAAATGAGCAGAACCAGGAGATCATTATACACGGCAACAACAATACTATATGAGGATCAGTTCTAAGGGACATAACTCTCTTCAACAGTGAAATGCTTCAAACCAGTTCCAATTGTTCAGTGAAGAAAGCCATACACACCCAGAGAGAGGGATGTGAAATGTGGACCACAACATAACATTTTCATGTTCTCTATTGAGGTTTGCTTGCATTGTGTTTCCTTTATCGGATTATTATTTCTTGTAGACATGATTTCTCCTGCACAAAAAAATGATGTGTGGCAATAACCATATATATATATATAGTTATATATATATATATATGTTATATATATAATATATATTTGATTTCTTAAATATTCTAACATAATTATCATGTAGTGAATATCCTGCCATCTAGGGGAGGGGTGGGGAGTAGGGGGGGAAAAATTTGTAACAGAAAGCTTTGTAAGGGTTAATGTTTAGGAATTACCCATACATATGTTTTGCAAACAAAAAGTATTAATAAATAGACTTGAAAAAAAAAACAAGAGGAGTGCATCGACAGCAAAATATTGTTGGAATATATTACATATATCCCACTCCAATTTCCATCTCTCTGTGTAGTTCCTAGTACTTATACCACTGACTGCTAACATATATTCCACTTTGAATTCTTCTGTTTCTTTCAGTCTCACCTGATTTCTGCCTATCCACCTCTAGGTTGGCTTGTTTTAAGACCTCTAGTTCATCTCTCTACAATGGGAGCAGGTAGTTCTGTCTGATTTCATTATTTTGGACAGTTCCACAACTATCCCTTCATAATAATATCACTTGCAGTAATAAGACAAGAAAAAGAGATTAAAGGAATTAGAGTAGGTCATGAGGAAACCAAATTATCACTCTTTGCAGATGATATGCTGGTCTACTTAGAGAACCCTAGAGAATCAACTAAAAACTATTAGAATTAATCCACAACTTTAGCAAAGTTGCAGGATACAGAATAAATCCACATAAATCATCAGCATTTTTATACATCACCAACAAAATGCAATAGCAAGAGATACAAAGAGAAATTCCATTCAAAATAACTATCGATAATAT